>JANCMC010033613.1:58510467-58579364 GCA_024363005.1 Charaxes varanes
TAATATAATCTATATTGGAAAATAAATCAACATACCTGCTAGAAGAACATCCTGCTCTTCTTTTTCAGTTAAATCAAATATCAAATGCTTTTCCAATACTATCAGATAAGTCAGCTGCAACTCGTGACAATTTCTAAATAAGTCTTTCAACTGGTTTTCCACTGAAGCCAAATTGGCACCATAAATACATTCACTGAAAGATATTACAGCTGTTGTTACACGTATAATATTAATATACTAATGAGGGTTATAAACAACAATGTACAACAAAAATGAGGAGGTTGTGGCTTATCAGTGGCCAGCATTTGAATTGATCGCTAGGTTAAGAACCTATAACAGCGGCCAGGTGATGGGTGACCAATTCTAACACTCGTTCACAAATAAACAATCTCTGCCATGTTTTGGAAGACATGTAAAAAAGTGGGTCCCAAGTAATGTCACTTTGAATATTATTTATGTGATCACAGAGCTTGGGGACCGTAGGGTTGCAGGCATCTTAACTTGCCCACAACTACATCCTCTGCAATCTAAGCAGACCCTGGTACTAATACTATTATAATTAATACTACTACTGTTACTAATAACGCTGAAAAGATAATTATTAAATTACAAATTATAATTTACCTGTCCTTACAATGTTTAAAAACTGATAATATAATATTTCCAGTAAATGTGGAAAAATTCTTCATTGTACAGCATTTTATGGCAACCGTTTCTATGACATGCTTTATCAAATTTGACAGTATTTGCAGAATGCATGCTGCATCTTCCAGGTAAGCACATAGTTGAATCGATTGTAAGTCTGGATCTTCTAATAATGAAATAATTATATCCAGTCCCTAAAACAAAATGTTTTTAATTACAAATCTTTACTATTAAACAGGTACATTAGTTTGGAATGGAATAGTAGCAAAGAACAGTTCAATACATGCCATCTAATCACCAGTGGAAAATGTTTAGATGCAATGCTCATACTGAAGCATATATAATAGTAACTAAGAATATTTTACATTATTATATTTTTTATATTCTTAAAATATAGATCATAATAATATACTAAACTAAACTATGCTGTTTCATTATAATTCTGAGAATTTATTGATAGCACAAAGAGATTTGTTAGTAAACAGTCTATTTTGGGTCTAATCAGGTAGCAACAACTTGTATACTGTATACAAGAAATTATCTTTTGCCTCTCACCTGTGATAAACAAGTCTGGCAATCCTCTAAAATTGATATAAATTGATCTGACAGTAAAACCTTGTTTTCATTACATGTAAAAGCCTTAATTTTGGTGATTAGGAGTAAGATTATAGGCTAATTAGAGGTCTGCATTTGAGTCAATCGCTAGGTTAAGTAGCTTTTACAACAACCAGGTGAAAGATAAGTGACACATTCTAACACTGGTGTCACAAATATCTGACCTCCTCCAGGTTTCAGAGGGCACTTAAAACAGTGGGATCTCAATAATACCAGAGAGCGATATTAGTTGTGAGGTTGCAGAGATCGTGGGGTTTCTGAAGATGATATCAGATGGCAGTCACGTCACCTAAACTCGCCCCAAAAAATAGTGTGCCTAGCATATGTCAAGAGAAGGACTGGTTTCCGAACGGGGTCCTTACTGATTTCAAACTGCTAGACACTGCTCACCAAAAGGGCTGCAAGCGTGGCGCTATCTCTAATTAGATAAATAGATTAGATTAAGGAAGGAGTGGTGTAAAAGGATATAAAGGTAGACGGAAAGGAAAAAGGGATGCGGATATTACTGTCACGGACGATATAGGGGGAGTGACAATAGTAGTGAGGGTAGTCCGGGGTCCGTACAGGGTTGCAATGAAGGATATTTATCTAAGACATTCCTAGTAGAAACTAGTGTACAGTCGTAAAGAAACAGAACATTTTCAATACCTTTATGACAAGAGCATACTCATTTATGAAATGATGGCAAAGCATCTTCGAGCGTTTTAATAATTTAGGTGATCGAGCATATCGAGGGTAGTTATAATAAAAAATAGACCCTCATCTGATGTCTTTTTGATAATAATTTAAAGTCTAATCTGCCCACTGATAAATTATATTAAAGCAGGCGATAAGTGACTGCGGACACCCATGGACATCTGCACTTCACCAGGTGCGTCTTGGGGTTTAAATAGGGGTTTAGGTCACCAAGAACTCTCACAAACCGATCCGAACGAAAAGCGACAACAATAGCATCACTGGACGTGGCAGGATTGCCGTGACTTCCCGCCGTTCTTATGTGAGATAAAGGTACAGGGACCTTAGTGCGAGTTTCCCAACTTTAACGCGATGGTGAAGTTAATTGCAATTTGTATGGAGATTACGCCTTGAGATTCTGAGGTAAAATCCTCCAGGATACCACGAGGAGACTCTCAGATGCATTGCCCATCTTTAATGACAAGCTTAGGCCATCGGGAAGTCTTACATAACGAACGAAACACGACAACAATGCCATCATTTGTGTCAAGCATTGCCGCCACTTCGCGCCGATCTTGCGTGAGAAAGAGCCTTGAGATTCTGAGGTAAAATCCTCCAGGATACCACGAGGAGACTCTCAGATGCATTGCCCATCTTTAATGACAAAAAACAAGAAGGATTATGAAGGAAATTACATGATTCATTGTGATTAACATTAATTATGTTTCTCCTGCTTGTAACAGTTATGTTGGCAGATTAGTAAAATTTACCTGATTTAATTCAACATAGAATTAAACCTAGGTTTTTGCGATGTAAGTGTAGTGTATACATAAATGAGGGTACTTGTTTACAAGAGTATAAATACAGAGACGTGCAGGTAAACGGGGTAGTTGTCCAACATTGCTTTCGACAACTACATCTGATTAAATTCTTTTATTTGCTTACATTACCGTGCAGTTGCGAGGTCTATCTCACAGAAGCAGGAATATAATCACTTAGATACTATTGGTTACTGGAATAATATGTGCCCCATTGGTGGCCGCTCGGTGACTGCTTTTGCTTTGCGCACGTCTGTGTAGAAGATGAGTCAGAACTCAACAGTACACATAATAATTTACCTACATTCCTAGTGTTCCAAGCTAGTGTATGATAGTGGACAGGTGTAGTGACACATATAAGTACTTGTTAAGTTAAGTAGATATATTATACGGCTATTGTGACCTAAGTGACTATCGACATCCATGGACATCACCATCAGGATGCTAGCAGATACTTGGCCTGCCTCTTAACAGGGGTGTGGACCACTGGGAAATCTCACAAGCCGAACGAAACGCGACAACAACATCACATCACTCGGCGAGACAGCATTGCCGCCACTTCTTATGTGAGGCAGAGATACTGGCACCATGATGCACCGGCCCAGTTCATTTGCCGCTCACATTGGGTGACACATTCTAACACTGGTTGGCGAATATCAAATATCGACCTCCTCCGAAAAGTACGTAAAAACTGTCGGTCCCGATAATTATTAGTGTTTTATTATTCGTGAGAATGTAGAGGCTGTGGGGGATTCTGGGAATGACGTCAGACGGCCGATGGTTATCTTGACTCAACCCACAGCCACATCCTCTGCACGGATTTCACATCATCACATTTAAGCGGACCCTGGTACCAGACCCAGATAACGATAGCTAGCAGGATTCTCCGGCAGCTATAGAATACTTCTGTATTATATAATCAACAAACTGTTTGCTTTCCTCATCATCAGTTACTACCGCAGCGTAGCTAAAATAAGGCTGATCTTTTGAAAGTAAGTTATTACCTGTGAATCCTGATTCATCGAAGTAGACATTTTTAATCAATTTGATTGTCCTTTTATCAAGTTAAGATTTATTTGAATATAACATTATGAAATTCACAAGGCAATAAAGATTATTAAATAATGTTAGGTGTTAATATCGACATTTTCAGGATCAATTTTGGCAGTGACTATATCAGATCCACATGCTCAGGGCAAAACCAACAGGTTTGTTGGCATTTGCATTGAACATAAAGGCTGTGGTCTGAGAGCTGAATTCACATTGAGGAATGTTATTGATCATCAGGGCATTGAGGTATGTTGTTGCACTGTTTATTGAACTAATTATTTCAGGTTAATTGTAATACTTTCTATATTTTATTTTAGTAGAACTAACACTGTATGCATGAGTTTTATCAAAGTTAAAATTGGTTTTCAATCAATTTTATCCCATTACAAGTTTTTTATATAAATCAGTATTTCTTTTTAATATTACAAGGGGAGAACAAGCAGGCAGTACGCAACTACCATAGCCCATGGACATTGCACCACCAGTGGACTATCAGATGCGTTGCCGGCTATTAAGATGGGTTACGGTCAACAGGAAACTCTCACAAATTGAACAAAACGCAAATACAATACCAACACTTGACATAACAGCATTGTTGCCACTTCACACCAATCTTATGGGAGAAAGAGTTACTGGTACCTGGATGCGTTGGCCCAATTAGGTTGCAGACCAAAAGGACTGCAAGTATGGCACAACCTCTAATTGATTGATATGATTAATTTTCCTCTTTTTCCTAGCATTATCCCGGTATAGTATCCAGGGCCGTCTAGATTGCACAGGATGTGGCTGGGGGATGTGTTATGATTAATGTTGCTGTTAAATTAATTTAACATTTAAAATTATATGTTACAGGTTAAATATGAGCTGTATGATCCAACAATACAAACTATACAAGTGCTTCGCCTCGAAAAAAGGCTTGATGATAAACTGTTATATTTGCGAGATGCATTGCCGGAATATTGCACATTTCCCCTGGACATGGATCCAGAAATTTTACCAGAAGGAACTCCAGTACCTATTAATCCAGTTCAGGTTGGTATTAAATAATTATTAGTACTAAAGATCGCCAGGTAGTCCAAAGTCCAGGTAGTTCACTCAAACTGATAATGACAAGAGAATACACCTTTATTTGCATATTGCATGCTTAGTATAATGACATATCTATTTGAAAATTAATATAACATATGATTGTCATGGTCATTCATTGTCATCCACCAGTAATATGTGTGTGTAAATTTTTCAGCATTGGTTGCGTGAGATTTTACTTGAATAATTTAATATATTTATAATGCTTATTTTATTAAAATATTAGCATTGGCACTCCATCCTCTATGTGGACTATAATTGTGCAACGTTTCATAATCTGTGAGATTTGCAAAAAAGGGTGCTGAACGTTTTTGCCTCTCATGTTATGAATAATAGATGCCTAAAGATGAGATATGTATAGTTAAAGATTCCTAATCATATCATAGTACAATAGATATTAAAAAAATCCTTTAGTGGTACATTATAACAACATTTTTATGTAGGTGAAACTAAAACCAAGACCATGGCTCGAAAGATGGGAAAGGCAAGAATTAAAAGGTGTATCAAATATTGAGGAATACTTAAAAGAAAAAGATAGAGTAAGGAGGGAGCTGAGAAAAACACCTTGGGAGCAATTTGACTTAATGAAGGATTACAGGTAATAAATATAACCTGGTAATACAACAAATCAATATTGCTCAAAATATGTTATCCTTAAGATGATTTTTTATTATCAAACTTGCAGACTCGATAGAGGTTGTCTATGGTCTTGCCAAAAGTTTAACTTGCCTCTATTCTTTATGCCTTTTCCATAAAACGTGACTTTAGCCTAATGCACGTCAGTCAAAAGGTCCTCTAGTACGAACATCATCTATTTCAAGTATTGAACAAATCTGCATCTAAAAGAATTATTAAATAATCTTGCAACTTTTCCTTTCTTTGCTTTCCTTTAAACCTTCCCTGAAATAAGGGGAATGAAAGGAACAGAATCTTTATTGGTCCAGCCATTTTTGTTTTAATGAGACTAAAAAAACAACTGATTTGTATACATATTAGCTTAAAATTTATATATGTAACATTAGAATATTATAATTTTTTTTATCTTGTAGAAAAACAATCCCAGTTGAAGATCAGAAAGAAATATGGAGTGAAGTTTATAATCAGTTACAGCAAATGCGAGTATCCCGTAAGAAGTTAACTAGAAAACGTACATTTAACACACCTAAACCTCAACTTGGCTAAATAATTAAATGAATAATAGAATTAAAAATGTAATAAATTAGGAATAAATTTTGTTTTATTTATATAATTTATACGTATTTCAAGTTATTAAAAAATTAACTAAAATGTTTGTATACCTTTTAGTATTACTTAATATGAAATGGGAGCAAACTACATTTGGGTGCAATAAAATCACATATAAGAACATTTTTTCTAAATATTTTTATTTTTTTTCTATTGCTATTGTTGTACTATAGCAGCAAAACGGGATCTTACATTGTGCATAAGCTGAATGTTCACCCCAAATGTGCTAAATGGTACAGACATGATCTTGAAGAACTTCCTCGATGTACCGCTCAGCAGGTAATCCCGTTGTAAAGCGTTGAAGACAAGCTCAGTTTTACCTTTTAAGGAGATTCCTCCCCAAAACATACCACAACCACTGCTGTTTGCCACATGTTCTGTTATACAATAGTGGTAAAATTTATCTGTAGGCCTATATAGAAATATACTCTTCATGCCCATCAATGCCATGAAGACACATTCTGGAGTCATCAGAGAACAGGACTGCTCTCGATTGGTCGACTGTTCAGTCCACAGGTTCTTGTGCAAATCGAAGTTGGGCCTAGCGTTAGCTTAGAGCCATTTGCTAGCCTATGCGTAGTCAGGCCATCTTCAAAATGTCTTCTTCCGAGTTTTTCTGACTATCAAACTGTACAACAGATTACAGAATAAGTTGCAACACACGTAGTTTATTGCAACCTAGTGAAGTATTTAGTTATCGAATCTGAAGGTTCGTCTGCCCACGAGATGAATCTGCGCCAGTGTTATAACATATCGATACACAAAATATCGATATATCGATAGTTATTAGACATTTTTACACATTCAATTAGAAGTAGCGCCACGCTTGTAGCCGAATTGGGCCGCCGCGTCCAGGTACCAGTACCTCTTTCTCACATGAGACCGGCGTGAATTGGTAGCAATACCGTCTCGTCATGGGATGGTATTGTAGTGGCGTTTCGTTCGGTTTGCGAGATTTTCCGGTCTTGGTAGAGAGAGAAGAGATTTATGAGGTTGTGATGAAATAAGGCTATTGGATGCCGCGGCAAACGAGAGGGTACCTTGAGATATAGTAGGTTTGGCAACTCTGAATTGTCCATTGTCCCGTTTATAAGTATATGCAAAAAGACCAAATCGTTAACGTTTTATTTCAGTAATTTAATGCATTTATAGCGCATAATTTATAAAATTATTATCATAGCACAACCTCCTCTATATAAACTATAATTGTGCCAAATTTCACGGTCTAGTACCAGAGTTCGCTTAAATTGCCGAGGATGTGGCTGTGGGGCGAGTTAATATGACCCAATATCGTCTGACCGCATCCCCGGAATCCCCACAATCTCATGAATAATATCACTCAGTGTCATTAATCGGGTCCCACTTCCGAAACACTGGGGAGTTCGGATATCAAATATAAACTAGTGTTAGAATGGGTTACCCATCTATCACCCGGTCGCATCAGGAGCTACAAAACCTAGCGATCGACTGAAATGCCGACCGTCCGCCACCTGCCTCCCTAAGTGGGACTGTGACAGTGACTGATACGGGCCGTTTGTCACTGTTACGCTGGGGTCATAAGTGATGACACTTTGCGCTAAAATTATATAAACCTTATTAATCAATTCTTTTGTGGCTATATGTCGGAGATTATTAAAAATCCAAGTAAGTTTTCTCACTCTTAATGAAACCAAGTTTAGATGTGCGTGCCATGACAAATTTTGATCTACCATAATGCCAAGATACTTAACTTTTTCAACAGTAACGCGAAGCATATTTGTGATGTAAGTGAAACTTCCAGGAAAAAGTAACTAATGGAATTCCACCTCTCTCTTACTTAGAGGGATCTACATTGTTTTTTTTATATATGACAAGGGGCAAACGAGCAGGCGGTTCACCTAAGTGACTAACGAGGCCCATGGGCAACTGCAACACCAGGAGAATCGCAGATACGTTGCCGGCCTTTGAGAAATTAGTATGCTCTTTTCTTTTTCTTCTTATCTAAATACACAGGTATCGGCGTGTGGCATATAGTCCTGTATATATTATATATAATGTACATATTTTTCAAGCCCCGATAACTCGGTAGAAATTTGGAATAACATATTTTAGATATTTGGTTCAAAACCCGCTGGGTTACGGTCGTGGTCGCTCCTAAAGCAAGTTTTAAAAATTCCCCAAGAGCGTTTTTAGACGTGCTTACATAGAAGGGTTTCGTATCTGAATTAGAGGTAGCGCCATGCTTGTAGCCGAATTGGTCCGACGCGTCCGGGTACCAGATCTGACGTCATGCCCGGAACCCCCACAATCTCTAGACTATTGTCACTCAATGACATGTATCGGGACCCACTGTCTTACGTACCTTTAGAAACGCGGGAGAGGTCAGAGGTTTTTAAAACCAGTCTTAGAACAGATCACCCATCTATCACCTGGCCGCAGTTAATTGCTTAACCTAGCGAACAGCTCAAATGTCGGCTACTGATTAAGCTATGACGACAAAGCAAGCAAATATTGTAAATGTGCTTTAATGTAATTCAACTTGCATGTGTGGCAGACTAAGGAATGGCGTAAAAGCTTCGGATTGCACACGCAAGACATGTGAAAAAAATCTTTTAAGTCATCAAAAGCTAGATTGCGTCAGAGGCACCTATTACGAGGTAGGTTGCAAGATTTGCCTCTGCTACTTACTAGAGCACGTGAAGCGCGAAATTTGTATAGTTAATATAAAGGAGATGAACCCAGTCGTTCCTCCTTCTTAGTCTGGCACGAGGTCATTTCCTGTCTAGGGTCTCCTAAGCCACTGAGTGATATTATTCGTAAGATTGTGGGGAGTGCGGGGATGACTTTAAACAGTAACCGACATCTTAACTCACCCTACAGCCACATCCTCTACAATTTATGGGGATCCCACTGGGATAACGCTAGGTAGAAGAGTAGATTAGATAGAGAGTAGAGTAGATTAGATAGAGAGTAGAGTAGATTAGATAGAGAGTAGAGTAGATTAAAGTAACACTATCATGCCCGAACCTATGTCGGTTCGATGACACGTCGGTATCTTGAACTTTCTAACAGTATTTCAGTATTAACAGTATAAATATATATATATATATATATATAAATGGATGAAAGAAACGTGACAATGCCTTTCACACATTCAGTTGAAGGGTTTTAAGGAACAATTAAAACAGTGTTATTGTATGTTTTTATTTTTATTTTCCCTTTTTTTCTGACAAAATTTGTACATATTTGAATATTAATTATGTCTCGGGGTCACCTGTGGTGTAGTGGTTAGCATAACAGACTACTAAACCCAAGGTTTTTGCAAATCTTTCTCAGCGTTACAGATACTATTACAAATTTGAGAGTAATCCACTATTTTGTAAGTAGGTTAACCGTTCTAGCTTGGGCTCTGTGTAGCAAGATTTTGAATTACAATTATAATGTTCTCATTACATGAAACGCTAACATTTGATTAACATATTAATTAATGGCTGAGTTTAATTTATAATTTAATTTTACTGTTTCAATTAAGATGAACGTAAATGTAATAGTTAAAATATAACAAGCAACGAAGGTTTATCTTGATGACATTTTCAGATAATATTCATATTGCACGTCTTCTACGAATTTCTAGTCTGAGGGCCGATTGAATTGAGAGCGCCGGGAGATTCCTTATCTTTTTGCTCACATTAAACAGTAGAATGTATTGACTCTTAAATATACCTAACATCTCATTGTACCTACATTTCTTCCAAAAGCAAATAAATTGATTGATTGATTGAGCAAAAGGAGGAGGAAAAGGTGCCCCCTAAAGTGCTCTCGGTACACTAAAGATGAATGCGCTAGCGATCTTCTGTTATTCCATTCGCGAATATTAAAGAATGACATTCTTTGGCAGTTGAATGTTAACTTTAACTTCGGATAGAAAACATAATCCTTACATGGCAGAACGAGTATGGATTGGAGCACAAATATATGCAAAATTCGACTTTTAATACGAAGATGTAAGTACCTTTTAGTGCGTAACACTGAAACATGATACCATAAATTACTAACTTAATGATTTAATAAATTAATGTCCGGAATTCGATCTGTTCCATATACGGCCAACTCAGATAATTATATCAATTAAACGTATGTTAGAAGCAATTCACAAATCATCGTGTTGAATGTGTTTAGTATTAAGGAATTTGTGTATTTCTATTTGGTCAGGAAAAAAGAAATTGTAATGTTTTTCCGTCATAAGGATATCAAATAACTTTCACTGGCTATCTCAGCACAAGTTATCCTAGTGAGATCCTTGAATTCATATATTCAAAGTGTTTCACATAATTGTTCGAAATTCATATTGAACTAAACTGAATTTGTATTTGTAAATAAATAAAAAAAATCAAATCTTGAATTTTTCGGGATTATGTTCATTATATAATATAATTTGGTAAGAACCAAATTTATTGTTATCAATTCATGTATATTTTATAATGTTATTTGTCAAATAATTGGTTTTAGATCATTCTATATGTCAGTTTAATTTAAAATAAATTCAAAATTACGTTGTACTATAGTATAGTAATTACAAATGTCAGTCAAAATTCATAATAGTTAAAGCATTAAAGTAATTATAATGTCAGGAGGTGGCAATTATAGTCAAAGTTTGTTAATTGTTATTAATACATACAATATCCTTATTTTGAAAATATTTCAATTCGAATTTTTTATTATGTTGATTTTATTTTCTTTTAAAATTTAGGTAATTCTAGAGTTATGGGTACTTTTCCTAAAAATGCATGTATTTTTATTTCCTCCTCGGGGTTATTGTTTACACTCTAATGAGTGAGAATCCGTCGCTGAATTTATTTTTTGGTAAATTTTTGTGAAATGAATACTACAATAGGTAGTTTTTGTGCATTTGAACGTTAATGTTAACATTATAAACACACATGTGCATGCATTTCTGTGTTAAAACAAAAAAATAACAGCGAAGCGGCCAGGGTAAACGCCGCGCGATCGCCCGTCCGCTTCTAGCCTATCCGCAACAGTTGTGTACGTTTCGCACGGAATTTTAGCTTCCCCCGGAGGAATATCTTTCATTAGAGTACAAACAACAAGTTCGCGAAGAAGAAAAAAACAAAAATATGCATTTCTGGGCGATGTAAGCAAAATACATAATTACCACGAATTATTTCATTTGTTTTCCCTTTAATGTATGGTGGTGTTTCGATGTAGATTTTTATTGATCTCATTAGTGTACCACGGCTAGACACTTTAAGCATATTGCTAGAAAGCACTGGTCTACCTTTGAGGTGTGCTCTTGTATCATGTTTCCTGATATCGGCTATTGTTTTGAATAAACGGTAGTATTTCGAAACAAATAGGGCAGTTTTTATCGTCTTTTATATTGGCTTATATTACATTAAAAGTCGTAGCCCGGATAGCTCAGCCGGTAGAGCATTGGACTTTTAATCCAAGGGTCCAGGGTTCAAGTCCCTGTCCGGGCGGTACAAATTTTGTTGACCTTAGTGTATTAATTTTAATAAGAACGCTTTTTCTATCACAGTGTTCGAGGCCCGGATAGCTCAGTCGGTAGAGCATTGGACTTTTAATCCAAGGGTCCAGGGTTCAAGTCCCTGTCCGGGCGGTACGTCTTTTGTTGACCTTAGTGTATTAATTTCGATAAGAACGCTTCTTTATATCATAGTGTTCATGGCCCGGATAGCTCAGCCGGTAGAGCATTGAACTATAAATTCAAGGGTCAAGGGTTCAAGTTCCAGTCCCCGATAAAATTTTATTATTCTTATTCGGTGATAGTGACAGCAACTTTAAAGTGATAATCCGAATTCTTTAAACAAAATGTTATTTTACTTTAAATTTAACTAGAGATCGAACTTCAAACTTAACTAGTGGTAGTGATATTCGGGCATAGCTTTGCGTACTATAAGTTCATTTCAAACTTAACACAATTTTTTTACTTTTTCTAATACCAAATTTTAAACATTTGACAATTAATACTTTTACGTCGCTGTCATGACTACGCTTTGACAGCAGCTTATAGTGAAATGTTTACATGTGTACGAAAAGCCGTGTAAATCGTTTGGCATTGGTGTGCGTCTGGTTTTAATAATTTAATATATTTACAATGAATGCTTTATAAAAACAAAGCCTCAATAGCTCAACGGTTTAAGGTATGGACTGAAATCCGCAAGGTACCCGGTTCAAGCCCCACCACCGTTGGGGTATTGTCTCACCCACTCCTAATACAAGCTTTTTATTTAAACTTAGTAGGAGGGAAATGGGAACATTAGTCATACCTAAAAAGCACTCCTAATATTCTTAAAAAAAAAAACATTAGCATTCGCATACCCTCCTCTATATAAACTATAAATGTGGCAAATCTTATACTTCTCCGTCCACAGAAAAATGGTACCGAAAGTTATCGCTTTACGTATTAATATATAGATGTATTATTCTATTGCATAACTAGCTTTGCAAGTGACTTCGTCCATGTTTCAATTTTGCATCAAACATCATCTTAATTTAAATGAGGCGAGACGACTTGAGTGGGACCACTTTAGAAGACGTAATACGGAAATTGTACCGGACCCCACAAAGGCCTGGTTTTAATGCTGACAGGGAAGTATGGGCAACTCTAAACTGATTCCGGGCCAATTACAGTAAATAGAATCACCGCCTTAATTTAATATTAATGAAGATTAAAAGATTCACCTCAGTGAGACTGCGGAGCACCAGACCAGACCTTGTCAAATGTGTTACACGACTGCCCACTCCGTCTTCTCCCTAGCAGCATATCTGCATCCCTTTAACTCCAGCAGCAACGGTCTGTTGCAAGTCCAGATCCCACAGATCTAGAATTGAAATTGTGATCCATGCAGGATTCCAAATGCATCGATAAATATAAAAGCGAAAGATGATCTAAGACAAAATCTTGAAAACTGCGGGACGTACAAAGATGAAATTTAGCAGGGAGGTCGTTAATAGTTAGTAGACACCCGTTAAGAACGAATTTTTCGATTCAGGAACCAGCTAGTATGAATATATAAAGCTTACTTGAACTTGCGTTAATGTTTTATTTTTCATTGAAATTACTTAAATTGCGATCCAAAGAATCGTTTTGCACGGAAATTTATTTGATAGCTATTCGATTTACATGATATATATTTAATAGTAGTTCAAAAGCGATATTTTTACAAAGCTAAAATTTATCTATATTCTAACTACGTAGTTATTCATTCACCTAGTTATAACTGCATATCGACGGCCATAGACAACTAACTATTATATCTTGCCCTATTCTATGTATCAATTTTTTTTTTTATTTAGTTCTTGTACGTATTTACAATAAATTTTCTTTTTATAAGTTAAGGTAAACGCAATCTACTGGCATTATGGACAAACTTTTGAGACAAAAAAACTACCAGAACTATAAGGAGACGCTGATGCGTTGCCGGCCTTTTCAACCGACTTTAAAAAAGGAGGAGGTTCTCAACTCGACTGCTTTTTCTATTTCTTTTTATGTTTGTTACCTCAGAACTGTCACCTGGGTGAATCGATTTTCGAATCGGTGCTTCCCGTGTGATCTAATCCAATTTGGCCCATTCCCCCAATTTAAAATCGTTTTGTTTTATATTCCCAGGTCATATTCGTCCGGAAACAATGTTTTTAAGAGCTGGACTACCTAGATCGTGCTAAGACTCGACCAAACATAGACGTTGATATTTATTTAACATTATAAATAATAAATATGGTTAATTAAACAATTATAAGCAGTTAAACAGCCATGGATGATATTAATTATAAATACTTTATTTAGCTGTCGGATGTTCACAATTACACCGTATAAATAATTATGTTTAATTAATACGATATTTATTACATTCGCATTATATTATTACGTTGGATTATCATATCTGAAGCTCCTATTAGGGTTGCGTTAACAATCTAAAAACCATTTAGCCACAATTATGTGTACGAGGACCTATTTTCACACTAGGTATATATTTATATATATATATATATACACAAGGAATATGTCACTCGTGCAAAGGCACGTGTCCGTAAGTTCTTATCTATGTTCTCTTATCCACGAGTAGGTATCTGTAGACTCTAAAGAAGTTTTAAAAATTCTACAGTCATAACTCCAAAATCATTTGTATGTCTGTTTTATAACGCTATTGTCATTTTATAAAATTGTTTGTTGGGGTCATGCCTGTTCCATAACACTATTGTCATTTTATTTATGACTTTAATAAAATTTCAATATTCTTATACCTTGAGCCCTCATCATTAAAATCTATCCTACCCACTACTTCCATTCCACTACGATAATTTTCATGAATTATGAAATTAATCATCCTAAAAAGGAAACAAACTTGACAATCAATGTGCGGGTGCAATGCCCATTCCAGATGGAGAGTCCAAGTAGTACCCGGGACTAGCGACCATGTGTGGTTTGGAGGATCTCTTTACTAGTGTCTACTCGTCTTCACTGCCAGTGTTCCCTTCGTTGGCTTATTCTCAACAAAGTCCCTAAGCCAGATGTAGACGGTCTTCGCTGTAACAGAATGTTTCTTTCGTCTGTTGTGTAAAAATTACTGAAATAAAGTTATAATAAATATTTCAAAATTTTGTCAAAAAGAGGCAAACTTCTTAGCCAACGAATAAAGCCACATACCATGTAAATGTATACTCTACATTATTTCTACGGAATCCTGTAAATCTTTAAGTTCAACTTGTATATATTACATTGTTATGTTAGAAATGGCATAATTTACACACTTAGCATTTTTAACTTGAATGTCAGTAACGACTAGGGTCAGATTAATAAGATGATAAATCGTGGCTGTACTCTAAAAGGTCACGACTTCGATTCTAGATTTTTTCAATTGCCGTAAAGATATTTAAAATATTTCTTTATTGAGCTCCTTGTGTTAAGGTTACTTCAGGTACGAGTATGCCGAAAATGTTTGATTTTATAACAACTAAGTATGTTAGAAGTGGATGCAATTATAACACGGTAGGTAGGTCGAACTGGCCCGTTGGCGTAGTGGACAGTGTGCCTGCCTTCCGCTCCAGTAGTCGTGGATTCGATTCCCGCCTCGAGTCTGAGTGTATTATTTATACTTATGTATTTATATATTTCTACAAATAAAATATTTGTGTATAACAGGTGTCTGTTATCTATAACACGGGCATTAAGTTGTTTTAGGAACAGACGTCCATGTGTCATATAGTCAAAAAAAAAACTGGGTCCTTAACAGAGTACAGACAAATGTGTATACTAACAAATACCTGCTCACTAACAAATGACTAACGGCTGAAATTTATCCCACTCGGTAGCATACATGCAAGACACCTTACTACAAGGTACTACCCCATGTCTTCTATATCTGACATCAGGTTTTATTTGAAATAAAATCGATTCTACAAGAGTACATTTTCAAATACCTGCTCACTTTTCAAATTCCTGCTCACTAACAAATGACTAACAGCTTAAAATTATGTCGCACGCCCGTTTGCAACAATGTTGATAATCGCGTTATGCCGTAATGAGGTATCATCGGTGTAAATCCATGCTGTCATGCGATATCTGAAATATGATACAATAATGGAATTGTTAACCTTACGTGTCTTTAAGAACGGCGACACTCCACAAAAATCCATCGCAAGTAGACTTAAGTACACTAGATTGAAATAAATGTATCATTTCATGATAATTCCGAAATAAAATTGAAAATGTAAAAAAGAGACAAAGCAACTTATATTTCGTAAAGTAAAGCTGCAAATCTGGAAAAGCAGTAGTAAGACCAGCCTCCAGAAAAACAGTATTGTAGTATTCCTGCTGTTGAGTAGGTTTACCAGGTCTGTATAAATAGTGCATTGTCTCCCTATAAAGCAGAGGGGCGACATCGCGCGTGTGAATATAAATGAATTATGCATGAATCTGTAGGCTACGTTAAAAGTTTACTAAAAAGCGGGGCATATGTATGTATCTAACTAACTGAACGGAGTATTAAATATGTTACTGGTTCTTAAAATGTCTTCTTGCTTGCTTGAAAATTTTCTATTTCGTTTTCTATAACTCAGTAAAATAATACCCATTTCTGTCTCAAAATAACCGCCAGAAACACATAAACATGGAAGATTGCAGCACTAAAAGAAAGTATTATTAAATGAAATACCAAACATTTAACCTGAAAAAGCGCGTAATTGTAAAGTGTAAAGATAAACACTGCTTTAAATTAAAGCTTGCAATAAAAGCTCGGCTCTGATAACATCGAGCCCATAAAGCGTCAAACTTAGCCCAGATATTAACATTGAATCCTGTAACACTGAAACTTTCTCGCCACTAAACATATTGGATTTTTAACAAGGCCTTATTATCTTTACATTAAGTCTATTTCAAAAGGATTTGAAATACGAATATATTCCAATTTTAATTTCCTTTCAAAGCTTTAGCCTCATTTGCTACTAGAATTTGGAAGTGAACTGAATACCCCAAACTTTTCAGCCTGAGCCAATAAACTGCCACGATGATCTTAAGCTAATCTATTAAAAAACAAGATCAAAAAACCCGGAAACCGTCCCCTCTTCACGCATCCTTGTATAAGATACAGGATTAAGTATAAAAGATGACTGCGCCTTTCACATCGGCAGTCGCGCGTTTTCCATAACGTAGTGTGTGTTGTGTTGTGTAGTTTTGGATTATGTTAAAGGTGATTTTCTTTAATTTTTTTCTACATGGTAACACTGTGTTCATTTATTAAGTGGCAACACTTTTTGTGCTATAAGTTAATGCAATATAATGATTTTATAAAGTCGTTCAAATATTCAATTGTTGTTTACAGATGAAAATCTGTCATGAACTTTAGGACTTTTCAACTTTGTGTAGCTGCGCATAATTTTGTAGTACTTTGTAGTCTTCGAGGACAAAAATATACAAGCACTTTGAGCTATGTCTGGCTCCGGCATTACACCAAAATCAGATTACTGTATACTATATTATTAGACGAAAGTCACAAAAATGTTAATACTAAACTACTCCTAAATATTACGTTACTAATAAAAGTTATAAAATTTAAGAATTTTTATACTATCTTAAATCTTATTGAGATGGTCATAGCGTAGTGGTCGATATTTGAGTCGATCTCTAGGTTAAGCAGTTCTTCCCGTGGCTAGGTGAGAGATGGGTGTCTCACTCTTACACTGCTTTTCAAATATTCGACCTCCTCCGTGTTTAGGAAGGCACGTAAAAGGCGACTAGGTGGCCTCCGAAAATCAGTGTTGGAAGTGGGACTTGTCCCTCTTCCAACAAATAAGCTGAGAGGTTCACCTTTTTGGTCATCTCACTGTATATAGATATACATATAATTTATAAGGGTTTTTTTTTGTTGTTTAAAGTGTAAATTGTGTATTATTATATAAGTATATTTATGTACAGTGTTTTTTATACCGAATAAAAGTTTTTCTTCTTCTTCTTCTAAAACAGATTCATATTCATGTCATCCCGATTAATGTGTTACTGACACTGAGAGATTGTCGTGAGATTGTGGGGGTCCGAAAAGTAGCAAGTAGCCCAGGATAGGAAAGAGTGGTCGGAAAGGGGGAAGGCCTTTGCACAGGGGTGGGAAATTTTAGGCAATTATGCCTTATAAGGAGTATTTTTCTGATTGTTTAAGAAACATCGTAGCTACCAGAAAACCAGGATTAAAACAGAAGTGCTTAATCTGTCAAGATCCAACGTAATATGATAGACAATCAGTTTTTAAGGGAGTAAAAAAAAAGTGTTGTTTTATTTTAATCGTGACGTACCCGTGTCGTCAACATTAATACATCTTGAACTTCAAGTAACAAATCAAAGTGTTATTTCTGTAGCATGCCATTAGTCAAATACGCAATGTAAACGTATCTAGAGAAAATATTTTTTAAAAGATAAAATTACCATTACTCTTCTAGATCAAAGACAGTGAAATAGTATTCGGTAACAGCAATTAATATTACCTAATTATGTGATTTTTTTAAATGATTAATGGCGTACAGGTTTGGACTATGAAGGATTTTAAGAAAAAGAAATTTAAGTCTGACTTGTTAATATTTTGGGAAATGATCTTAAAAAAAGAATTTAAATTAACATTTGAGCGTAATAATATACGTTTCTTGTGGGAATTGGACCGGGTGCTTAAAATTTTAAATCAAGTGGTAATATAATAGCGATATATTCGTTATTTAATATAACAGTATTTATTATTTTTTACCAGCCTGATTAGGTAGGTACCAATCAGACTTGATTGAGTTTATTTTCGTAATTATGGACATTTCCGTAAAATACGACTTGAAACTCTTTTAATAATGCAAAAAGAAAGTTCCTAATTCACAAAATCAAGAAAAGTACTTGAGCAAATATAAAAAAAAATAGTTTTTTTTTTCAAGAATATTTTTAGTGTCGCAAAGTTTAAAAATTTGTTAGATAGTCTATAAAGAATCTGCAGACGTTTGAAAACCAACTGTAATCTTTTTCGCGATGAATTATGAATTTATGTAATAATAAAAAAATATAAAAAAATAAAGCCGGGGTGTGATGCTAGCATCACACCCCGGCTTCGCACGCGTGCAATGTAGATATGCATGTTACATGCATGTTATAAAAATTTCCTATTGAATCACTCTGCTTATTATAATTGAAAACCGTATCAAAATCCTTTAAGTAGATTAAAAGATCTAAGCTTACAAGAACGGCAAGCGACTTAGGAATAAAAATCCATTTATATAAAAAGCAAAAGGTCACCTAACACGAAATTTCCAAAACCGCAGGACGTGCAAAGATGGAAGACAAGGCGTAAGTAGACATCCGCCAAGAAGGGATTCGTAATTTTCTCGAAGTCGCGGAAAACAGCTAGTATACATATACGCGAGAAATACTTATCCCAAATATCCAGTACGAACTTGCCAGCATATTGCTCATTTGCATCTTATTTGAGATAAGTGTTTATGACTCACAACTCCTGGAATCCTAGATGTAACTCCGCATTTAGCTAGAATCCTAATTAATTTGATTTATGCAATATTAGTTCTGTAAATGGATACATGCAAATGCTTTTACCAATACGCGGCTGCAGATGAGAGTAATTAAATATCTTAATGAACATAATATTCCCAAGAAATATTATTGCAATAACATTATCATATCTCTCTTGCTATTTTATATTCTTATAATATTATTAAGGCGAAAGTTTGTACGGATGGATGTATGTTTGACGCCGTTTCACGGAAAAACTACTGAATGGATTTTAATAAAACTTTACTATAATATAGTTTATACATCAGAATAACACACAGGCTTTAAATTATAAAGATATAGTGTGAATTGTCTAAAATATAACGATAAATGTACGTATGAGAAAATTTTGCCATTTGCGAGCTATTCTGGTGTGCGCTGCAAAAATCGTTGAAGTTACACATATATAGTGTATGAAGGAAATGTTTATCTTAACGCGACAACATATATCTGTCTTTCATATTTAAGCCATTAACGCCGAAATAGTGAACCATTATGGAACGGGAAGGGAAAGAGAACGGGGAGAATGTGATAGGATAATAGAATGTAGTTAATAGTAAGTTACCCAAATGTTTTTGGCACCGTGTTAAAATCTTTGAAACTTCTTGTTAAATTACCAAATAAAAAAAAAATAAAAAAAAAAAATAAAAAAAAATAAACGGAGCTCGGAGTTTTAATTCTTAACATAACGTGAGAGGGTGGATGTTCTTACCGTGTCCGGGAGATAGATGGGTGACCCATTCTAATACTGATTTCAAATGTCAGACCCAATAATATAGGACATACGTCGGCGACCTTTTGACCGGCAAGGGCCATATCGTTAAAAAATAGATGCCTTCATGGAAAAGCACTCATGGCTATGTATCGATAGATTTCAAAGTTAATAACATATTTATCTTATACAATGTGATTATTAAATTGCTAATATATAATAAATAATATTGTTACTATAAAATACTTTGTTATTATCGACTGACCAGTTGGTGCAGTTGGCAGTGACTTCTGCTCCGTGGGTTTTGGGTTCAATGCTAGTTATTATTAGACTAGAATGCTTTAAATAATGTAGTTTAAGCGGCCTTACCGATGGCCTAATCTCATCATTAAAGGCCGGCAATGTATCTGCTAGCCTTCTGGTGGTGCAGATGTCCATAGGCGTCGGTAGTCAATTATGTGAACTGCGATGATCGTTTGCCCCTTGTAACATAAACAAAAACAGTTTACAAAGGTCTACCTGAAAAATCAAAATAAATATATATATTATATATATATATATATTTATTTTGATTGCCCGCATTCAACCGCCTAATTTACCCATCACTAAGGATAATCTGTCATGTTTAAAAGGCCACGTGACGCAAGTAGGTGCAGGTTAATACATAATAGTTACATTAGTACATGAAATAAATAATTACATAGTATTATATGACACACCGACGTCGGTTACTAAGGTAGACAATTTCATGTATGCGTTAAAGGTAACTGACGTTTGTTATACACATTTTTTTTGTTTTACTAGTATATATAATCACATACATAGAACTAATAATATATAATAAAAATAGAAATTAATATATATGTACAACGACCAGTTACGTATGTTGTACTTCCTGGTATTTTGTGCAGCAAGCAGGACATGTAAGAGATGCATTGGTGTACTGGCATCCGGTACAAACAATGTTTCCTTTATCATTTTAGGTACATTTCTTTAAGGAATTACCTCCAAAGATGTGACTTCTATTGGAGACTTCAATTCAAACCCTTTACCGTCTCCTTCAGCCAGGCCAACGTTTCCTCGTCATCGCACAATAATAAACATTACCAGACAATAGCAAATGGATACAAATTTCAACAATCCTAGTATTAATATGCAGGTAACTGTTTAATCTCCAAGAAGTATTGATAGAAAATAAAGAAGGTGCATGTAATGAGAAACGGGAACGGCCTTTGTCCAGCTGTGGGACACATCAGGCTGTGTCGATAAGGGTGACGTCAAAATCAAAATCAAGCGTTCGGTGACCTTGACGCGAGTTCCGTGATTTTTCTTTACCCAAAAAGTACACAGTCCTGTGACTAAAAGCGCTACCTGACCGTGACGCCATGGCGACGCCGCCGGCTCTGTATCTAAACAATTTATATTAAAATTTAAAATAGGTAACTCACTTGGCGACGGTTTGGCGAAGTCGCCAATTAGAACAATCGCCACGAGTACTCCTGGCTACTCCATTGGCAGCCGCAGGTATCCATGGTTACGGAGCCGGCGACGTCACCATGGCGTCTCGGTGAGGTAGGGCTCTTACCGTAGTACTTTTAAAGACTCCCCCCGTCGTGGGTTTTCAAGATTTCGTCCTCTTTCGCTTTTATATATAAAGACACATCAGGATGGGTGAAAGGCTCATCAGTGGGCGTTCTACGTGTTCTTCAAAAATAGTGGTTTAATTAGTTTGTCATCTTCCATAGCTGGGTTAACTCTGACAGCACCTAAAGTTGAAATCTAAAAGACACGGTTTTCTTAGTAATGCTCATCATCAAGTCCATTGTATTGCAGAGGAAGGAATGAAGGCAGGACCAGGAACTTGCGACCGAGTATTCGAATCGACAGGCTACCGTAATAATATATTACCCAGGTACAAAATAATTATGTGTTATTAATACAATCTTTTATTTAGTATTTTATCTTTTATTCGAGACGAGACGAATTTCTTAGCATTCCATGGATTCACTGTGGGGATGCCGGGTCCATAGCGTTGCAGAGAAAGGAACCATAGCAGCACCCGGGACTTGTGACCCAGGTGTAGGTTTAGGAGTGAGTGTGCTCTTTATAGTGATCACTAACACTCACCAAGCCAGTGATTGTTAATCGATTGATTTCTTTTAAACCCCTTTCATATCTGGATCTACTACGGGCACGCGACCTTGGATAGCTGCTATTGTCACTCCCTCCACATCGTCCGTGACAGTAGTATTCGCATCCTTTTAATCCTTTACATCTACCTTTATATCCTTTTACTCCACTTCTTCCTTTACTCCTATCTATTTATTTTATTAGAGTAGCGAAACGCGTGCAGTTCTTTTGATCCATATGAAAACAGAATTCCAACAACTCGTTAGCATTTTTCTGTAAAATAAAAACGAACTCAACATTACACAGTACTTTTAGCTTTTGGAAAATTTAAAATTATCCAGGTGTGCTCGATTTTTTACTACTATCACTTTTAGATACTCAATTGTACAGACTCTTTGTGGAGACCGCGGCTTTATTAGTGGTGGGCGTTTGAGTCGATCGGTAGGTTATGTAGCTCTTACCACGGCTGGGTGATAGATGTTGAACTAATACTGGTGATAGATGTTGACCTAATACGACCTAGCACGAACATTTTCATCCTAAGTAAAGTCGTCTTACTTCGATTCGAAAAGTTCATGCGAGGCCCTCATGAGGTCTACAAGGCTAAGTAAGTTTATTTTAATTATATACAGTTATAATACGCTAGCTGTTTCCCGCGCCTTACTTCGTGTTACATTGCGAAGGCTCTTGGACCTTTATTTGGCCCTATCAAGAAATTTCTTTTTGTGGATTTCTACTAACTATAAAATACTTCACTGCCAAATTTCATTTTGTGTTAGGTGACCATTATATAAAATATATTCATTTAAATGATGTACTTTTGAACCTTATAAAAGAAGGTTTTAATTTATAAAGCATTTTTGTGTTTTTTTTCGGTTGTTCGTAAGCACATTTTGTGAATTCATATCTCTTAAATACGTTTGATCTTATAATTTTTAATATGACGATATTTTCTTAATTAAATATGCGAACAACTTACTTCGCGTAGGCATTGATTCTAGGAATTTTAAAAGTCAGGCTGGTGTTCGGCAGGGATGTATTCTCTCCCCACTCTTGTTTAATATCTATACTGAATACATCATGCGGTTAGTTCTAGAAAATTGGGACAAAGGTGTATCAATCGGAGGTCGGTTGATATCAAATCTAAGGTATGCAGACGACTCTACGCTTCTAACGACGTCACAAGAAGATATAGAACGTTTTCTTTCGTTCCTTGAGACGACCAGTTCCGAATTTGGCCTCACCATAAATCGGGAGAAAACTTAAATGATGGTTGTGGATCGCAATCGTCCTGACCTAAAAGTAATAAGTAACGACCACATACAAACGGACGGACAGAGCGAAATTATAAGGGTTGCTTGTAGTATTACGGAACCCTAATAACTTTGGGCCAATTTCACTCCTCTCTGTTTCGTTTTACTCGCATTATTTTCAGGAGCGCTTCGGAATACTTCTAATAGAAGTCGTTCGTACTGAACCTGACGTGAACTGACCCTATATCGGGCAAGACAACTAAGTCTGCCGGTTCTATTAATGTATTAGCTTTCTATTAATGTTATAGCTTTCCTAGACAAAGAAGTCATGATACCGGGGACATACATAGTTCGAAGTGTTTGTACATTTTTGTTCTTGAAGTATACTAAGTTCTACAAAACTTTGTGAAGCTACACAAAGTCCCCGGCCACACTACATGATCATTCAAATGAAGCTATGTCTAGCACCGGCATAACACGAAGAATTATAAACGTTATTAAGGGCCTCTTGAATGCATAGCATTTAAAAACCTTAGCAACATCAGGGCTGGCTAAAATTCTTAGGTCGAACCTTTCAGGTTTCTTTAAGGGCAATTCCTTCCAGTACAAACCCTGACCCCGTTAGGCTATCGTCAATCTCCTGGCATAAGCAGTCAGTAGTTTACTTCATTAGAGCGGAAATAAGAGTCACACCAAAAAAACTTGCGAGCGAAATATAATTTAGTTTTTTTTAATATTCGTTGAAGTTCAAGAAAATTGTATGGAGAGAAAAAATAGAGTTCTTCACAAAAAATTTAAAAGCATCTCAACCAAATCTACGCGGTGGAATTTTATCTGGTTACGTATAAAAATATTGAAATAATGTAAATAATTATTTGTATGTATTATATATTAACGATTTCTTTAGACTGCAGAATGATGATGTCTCTGGAGCGGAATGCTTTTGTGAGAATTTTTTTTTCAATTAGACGCGAAATATTTTTAATAAAATATAATTTTGCTTTCTGATTTTTAGAGAATAGATTGTATTTAAATGTTGTCTGTATCAACAATAGTGTTGGAAAAGGAACTGTAATCATAATTAATTAAGTTTATAAAAGTAAATAATAAAAATAAATAAGTTTAGATAAAACGATAAATAATAATTGTAAAATAATTATTTATTTAACACAATACGTACTAATATTTGATGTAAAAAACTTACTTTGCCGTCTTCCTAATGTAGTCTTCGGGGACAGCTTTAACGTTCAGCATCTTTATCAATTTCGAATTTAAAAAATTAATAAAAATAAAATATTTCACTGGATTCCTTTTTTAAAGTCAAATTAAATGAGGCTAAATTTTATCGAAATTACTGAAACTGAACAAAAATATCAGCCAGTTGTAGAATCTTGATTTTTTTAATGTGTCACCCATTTAATAATTAGAAACAAAGTATACAGCTAACAAATAGCGAATGGTATTTCAAATGCGTGCGCGCATTATATAGAGTGGGAGTGTGCGAATGGCGCGCTCTGATTGGTGGAAATCGAGGGCTTGGCTCTGACGTACGTCAAACGAGTGTTGCAATACTACAAAACTGGTTTCGTACTAGTTTTCAATGCCCTTACCTTTGATATGATATTTTATCTGAAACAGTATGATGTTGTTTCGTCAGATTTTGAAAGCCCCAAGGCTAAGTTGCATCAGCCATACGATAATAGCCCAAACATTAATAATATGTACTTGCATGTAGGTTTATGGAAATAAAATATAGGATATGCTCATTCGGTCATTGATGGTCCATTGGCTCCTTGTTGAGTAAATACGAATAAAAAATAATGACATTGAATGCCGGATTTTATCTTAAAAATGTGATACATACCGGTTTTATTACTATTCGATTCGATATAATAATGAGGAGGTATTCTTTGTTCTTGAATACCCTTGAAGAAAGTCACGTAATTGCGTTTTGAAACATAGAGAAGCAAATAGTGTGGGTACAGGGACTCAATTTTATGCCGATTTTCGCCCAAACGCGAGTTGGCGTATGATTTTGCATAAAATCGATATGCATTCTTCCAAAAGATATGTAGTAATATACGATTTTGATGCATTACCTTTTTTTCAAATGGAAGATTATAAAAGTAAACTAAACTAAACGAAATGCATCTTTTAGATCATTTGCTGCATGCCCAATTGGATGGGAATTTTTATCGGGGCACTACCGGCATTTGTGTCGATCGCTAGGTTAAGCAGTTCTTACCGCGGTCAGGTGGTGGATGGGTGACCCATTTTAACTCTGGTTTTCAAATATCTGACCTATATAAACCCGGAAGTGTTTCTATAGGCACGTAAAATCGTAGGTCACGATATACATATGTCACTAATGATATTAGTCGTGTGATTGTAGAGATTGTGGGGGTTCCGGGGATGACGTCAGACGGCAGTCCGTCATCTTAACTCGCCCCACAGCCACATCCTCGTAGATAGTAAGTAACCCAACGTTAGGAGGAACAGCGTCTGCTGCGCTAAGCTAAGCTGTTACACTGCTATCTATTCACTTTTAGTTTTAGTACCTATACATATTCTTTAAGAAAGAACGCAATATCTGGTGTATCAGATAGCGTATAAACTTCAGCCTGTTCAATACACATATATAATTCTATAGTCTAGCTCTCACCGCTCCTGCGGGAATACTTCTGTATATTATATAAATTCATCCAAACAATCGCCTTTTAAACTCTAAACATTTGCCATCGAACTTCAACCGCCATTACAACATTAGAGGGCTTGCAGATGCATTGCCGGCCTTTGAGGAATGAGCATGCTCTTTTCTTAAAGGTCCTTAAGTCGTATCGGTTCGGCAATACCGAAGCTGGTAACTGATTCCACAGAGGAATTGTGCGAGGTAAGAACTTTCGGATATTGAGGTGATGAGGGACTTCGACATCAGTCGTTATAGAGTCTGGATAGATCATGATATTTCGTTTGTAAAAAAATGGTGAACTTTCAGATTGAAACGTGCGTTGAGGCAATAGAAAATTGCTATTACGCACGCCATCCGGTACGAGAAACAGTCTCGGCTGGGAGTTTGGGACTCGCTGGTCAATGCTGGAATACCCACTAAAAACCAGGGTCCACTCTCCTTGCCACAGGAACACTTATCACACTCAACTATGGCGCCACGGCGATAAGCTCATTTTGGCCTACTTCCTCTTATTTTGTTTGCGTCCTGTCGTTCTTCAGTAGTGTGACATGGCATTACTCAACAACGCTTGGGCCAATTTAACCAATTCTTTTTTTTTAAAGGTTCATTGAAGTCCAAGGTGGTTTTTACGGTGAGAAAAAATCGAATAATATCCGGGAAACCCCTAAAAATAGCCCTTTTCTTTTTCCATGCAAACTTTTTATATCTAAAATGTAGAGTCAATTTGAACTTATACGGCAACGGGAACGGCAATGATATAGGATAATAGAAGTAAATAATAAGTAGCCCCACGTTCGGGCAGAACATAGTCCGGTCCGCACCGAATTGGAACATATGACGTTGTAAAAGTGCGTTTATAGTTAAACGTTTCCATAGAGTTTATACACCGCGTCGCCACGCCGCACGCGACGCGCAACACCCCGCGTCCTACCCATTTTACAAGTAAGTACAGTAGTACTACGTAGTAAGTATTACCAATAATTACTTTTTAAACACTTAGACGAGATTGTCGCTTAATCAGTAGTAGACATTTGAGACGATCGCTAGGTTAAGCAGTTCTTACCGCTACTTTTTTCCTATTGCTCAAAAATCAATATACTTTTTAATAACTGGTTCTATTTGAAAAAAATATTTCGAAGTTGTTCACAAGCCTGTCAATCACCTGCAGACTGGTGATTGACAGGCTCTGTAACTACAGGACCGATTAAAAAAAAATTTCACCATTAGAATTCTACATTATATAAAGTGTCTGTTTTTTAGGTATCACTTCATTCGATTTGGCGGCGACAGTCACAAGCCCCGGTGGAATATCTGAAGACGCAGAAATTCATATTGAAGACAGTAACTAAAAGAACCTTACTTACCTTAGAACCTTAAAAACAACTTTCCTTCTTGCTTCAAATTTGTTACAATAAACAGAGAGAGGAATTTCTTAGTATTCCATGGATTTACAGTGTGGGTGCCAGGTCCATTGCATTACAGAGGGAGGAAAGATATAAGTGCCTGGAGCTGGTGACTCAGGGGTAGGTCTAAGAGCACTCTTTCTAGTGGCAACGGAGACTCACTTTCAAATTATGTTGCATTTTGTGCAGTCTTCGCCTCGCGCCGCACGGCCTCCCGCTGCTCGACCGCAGGGTGCTCCCCGAGCGCCCTGCGGCCCCGTGTCTATGATGTAACGTTGAATTTAATATAGGATTCCGCGTAGTTTGTTGGAGTGGAATTAACTTCTAGCAGACAATAGTTCGCGCTACTCCATATGTCGTTTTATTGCACATTTCAGAGGTTTTCCATTCCCTCCTTGCAGTCTAATAGTCGTATGTTGTGGTTTTGCAATCCTTGATGTAACCGTGCACTTCAGAAGCACATTGCAGATCTTTATTGTTAAACTAAATATCACGTTCGGCAATTTACCTCATTTTCATCTTTAAGAACTGCCTCATATCTGAAAATGTTTTCATCATTCTTTGGTAAACGAAGATCATCCCCAGTTGAAGATGATACACCACCAATCCCGGGACCAAAGCCTGATGACGGATTTGTTATCGTAGGCGGTAGTTCACCAAGTGGCAGAATATACCCTAACGTTAGTGGAGTGCAGTTTCCAGCTTACATTCCGTCCAATTAGTTGAACAGTTTGAATGTTTTGTTTCAGTAGCTTTTATTTATTAAATTACCGTTTCAAAACAATTTTTTTATTACAATGAGATTAAATATTATTATTGAATTTTTCTTCTATTTTCGTCATCAGTGTCCGTAATATATGCCACTACCGTGCGCAATATTTTGGCTTGTAAATTCTTCGAGGCCTATAACCTCTTCTAAAAATAAGTAAACCACTCTTGTTAATGTCAGCCTGACTATTCCTTTCTTACTTTTTTCTATGTGAGCTATTTTTCTTTTTTATCTTGACTTTGTATTTGTGAAAACTTGTAATTGGCCATACTTATTTTACAATTCATTTATTCACTATTCTAAATTGCTGTAAGTTTTCCTGAAAAAATTAAAATAAACATTTTATTACAATGCTGGTTCCCGTTTCTACTACTCTTTTCGGCCCTGTGCAATCTAGCCTAGTAAAGAGGCGTTCTTTGTCTGTGTGTATGTATGTACGTATGTATATATGTCCAAAAAAAACGCCGTATACAAGAAACACTTAAGTAATAATAAATAATTTATATAATAGCACAAAGAGCGGCCTTATCGCTGTAACAGCGATTTCTTTGAAGCATCCATATTTGCCGTATTAAGAAAGAAAAATAATATTCCCTATTTTTTTTCTTTTATTGTGAGAAACAAACACCTATACTAATACAGGTCATATTAAAACTAATGTTCTTAAATGTGCTAATAAAGTTTTCCCTTAAAGTTGTTAAAAATTTGAAGGGAATATAAGTAACTTATGATCGAAAAGTGTTATGTGTAGTATCCACTGATACTACGTAAATATTATTAAATATTTACTGTAATTATAATTCACCAAATTGGTCGCGTCGTAATCACACTGATCACAATGTACTTATATAGTTGTTACCCAGTCAACGGTCGTAACACCATTCCGCCGCATAACCGATTGTCTCTGTATTTATAGTCTTATGAACAACTACCCTCATCCATGTATACACTACATCATGTAAGAGAAATTTATTAAGCTACCACTGGTTATAGCTGTTTATCTATTGGTTCCAAGATTAGAAACGAATTCATCACGACCTAATCTTTGAGCGACATCGAGTTATAACGCAGAGAAGTTCTGCGCAAAACTACCGGCTCAAGGTTTATTAAGTTTTACCTTCAACTCTGCAATACTCGCTTCCGAGTCTTGGGTAGAAGCAATAATCTTATTATATTAAATTGTCCGACATTAAAATCTGTGATTCTAGAGGTTTATCTATTTGTCGAGATTGTTGCTTTGTAGAAGACAGTTTATGGTTTTGCTATTGTTTTTTACTCGGTTCTCTTTGTACTCCAATTTATTTAACTTCAAAAGAAGAGGTTCTTAATTCCACTTATTTTTTTTTTGCATTTCTTTTTCGCTACCTAAGAACTTGCGACTGGCCGGACCGATTTTCATGATGTTTTTTTTTATTTGAAAGCTGGTGCTTCCCTTGCGGTCCCCTGTCCAATTTGGTCTAGTTCTGACTATTTGAAGTCGGTTTTGTTTTGGCTAAAATTTTTAATTATCATTTTTGTATCTAGTAAAAGAATAAATTAGTCTTTATGCCCTGAAGCAATTTTATGCGAATCGACTTCAATGAATCTTTCATAGTTGTAACTAGAAAAAATGTGTTTATTATGTAGATAATCGTTTAGTGAAATTTTTACTTTCTTTAAGAAACATTTTAAAATTAAAAAGGCCTTGAATTTAATTGCGAAGCGTATCTTTGTCACCGAACCTTTGCCTCAACCGCTTTTAAGCGGTGAAGTAAAAACCACTCGAATGTATCGTTATGTCATTTCTGTTTTCCCTAGAATATAAAATACATCACTTATTTATTATCACGTAACATAGCCGGTAGTTGAAATTGTTTAAAAATAATTACAATATTTTCTTATTACGTTAGTAACAAGAAAAGGGATATAGCATATACATAATATATATAACTAGGGATATAGCATAACAGTATTAATTCCTCACATTAATAGCCATCTTACAGGTCTTATGTTTGTTTTGGTATACAAAATTATTTCGCTGATATAAAAGTTTGATATATGACACTAATGACTGGCCCATTGGCGCAGTGGGAAGTGACCCTGCCTTCCGCTCCGGGGTCGTGGGTTCGATTCTGGGTGTATTATCCATATGTACATATGTATTTATATGATTCAAAAAAAAAGTATTTTTTGTATAACAGGCGTCTGTTAGCTATAACACAGGCATTAAGTTGTCTACCTTAGGATCAGACGCCCGTATATATATATTCATTTAGTTGACTCGGCAGAGTTTGTCTTGGAAGTGAAGTATTCCAAAGAAGCTACGTACTCTGCTTCTTTAAATATTCTTTTGAGTTTTTCTTTCCTTCTTCTTTCTTAAACATTCCCAGACATAATGCGAATAGAACAAAATAGACAGGAGTCAAATAGACCCAGACGTTTTTGAGTTACAGCGAGAAACATACCAAATTTTGGTTATACACCGACAGCAGCGCCATCTACTACGTCCAATCTCACTGCAAACCATATTAAAAAACCTGGGAATATACACACAAAATTTTATCCAAATCGGTTAAGGAAGTAGGGTGACAAAGCTTGTATAGTCGATTTTTTATACCAAAATACCAGGAGTAAAATTTTTTACTCGTATTTATGTTACCTTTTCTTTTTACAGCGATGCTATTACAGTTAATGGCAAAAGAAAATGTAAAACTACAAAAGTTCCTGTACAGTTGCGGGAAAATAAAATGTATGAAAAATTCACTCGTATGTAGGCCGACACGGGTGGCAAGACAAACAGATACATAAATTATACCGAAGACGCAGTATACTCTTAGTTTTACTGTTCCTATAGGTTAATTGAAACTCAATATCTCAACGGTGGAAGGGATGGAATTTTGACAAAATTGGTAGCACCACGCTCGCAGTTTGGTCTGCTGCCAAATCGTGCCGGCGCGTCAGGGTACCAGTACCTTTTTCTCACATAAGATTGTCATGAAGTAGCGGCAGTGCTTTCAAGCCAAGTGATGGTATTGTTGTCACGTTTCGTTCCGTTTGTGAGAGCTCCCGGTGGTCTAAACCCCTTTTTACCCCCGTTGGCAACGCATCTCTGGCAATACAGATATCCATCGGCGTCGAGTAGTCAGTTAGGTGAACCTCCCCCTCCGCGCCTCCGGCTTACAAAAACACTCTAGGGGTGTGACAGACAAGTATCGCATAGAGTCGGGGTTTACTGATTCGATTTTGCTTAAGAAATAATTTATGACAAATTTTTATCAGATTTTAATCGAAATTTACGCATTTTGAAGCATTTTACGTATCCCTCAAAAAACTAAAATTCAATGACCTGACTGATTACGTCCGCTCTATTGAAAGAGCTATGTTTCAATCAGCTAACTAGTTGGACGTTTAGTAAAAAAGAATAAACAGAGAGTGCGCGAATAGGGCCGCTACCTGAGGGTCCTAGTGATAGATGAATTTATAGATAATAATAATCAATATATAGGACTATACGACTATGACACCAATGTGCTTTAGATAAATTAAATGAAAAATATTTTATAATTGTGGCCCGTCTCCATCTCAATTTTTAACGATGTGGCCCTCGCCTGCCAAAAGGTTGCTGACCCTCTTTCATACAGAAGATCTCGCCATTTTATTTAAAAAAAAGAAGAGCGGCGATGCAGTCACGTCAAGTGATGGTATTGTTGTCGCGTTTCGTTCGGTTTGTGAGACTTCCCGGGAGCCTAAACTCGTCATTATAGGCCGGCAACGCATCTACTAGCCTCCTGGTCTTGCAGATGTCCATGTGCGTCGATAGGCACTTAGCTGCCTGCTTCGTTTGCCCCTTGTAACAAAAAAACATAACTCATTACTAAATCACTTTGAAATATAACACAATTTGATCGAAATCTTTATTTCACTTGTTGCCACAGAATTGTTTCTCAGCGATAATATTTTAAGTGAAGATAAAGGCTCAAAAGGTATTTCTCAAAGTAACCTCAACTTTGTTACTCTGTTAGAGTTTATTCAACCCTTCAGATGTTTTTATTTCTATATTATTTGAGCAGAGTACTCTAGGAGGAGGAGGAGCATTTGTTTGCGTGGAAACATACAGGTTAATAAAAAATAAATTTCCAACCCTCCAAATGCTACCTTCTCGTAGAAAATTTGCCAACGCCTTTACAAGTAATAAAAAGAACCCCCGATTTCGAAACTTTCATCATTTTTGCTCCATTTCTATTGGACTTAGCTTAATGATATATAGCCTATAGCCTTCCTAGATAAATAACCAATCTTACACTGAAAGAATTTTTCAAATCGGAAAGAAAAAATGCAGTTCGGTCTAAACTCTCTAAAGGTACGTTTAGATAAAACGAACATAGAGCTAGAGCCAGAACCAAGAGAGAGTTCTTAGCGTTTCGTGATGTCACAAAGAATTTGGCTCCACCTCTTGTTGGAAGACACACTAAAACAGTCAAGCTGTTGACTGTTTTGCTATCTTGGTTCCACTGTTTCGTCATAACCTTCATTCGACGCGGAAATTAATACCCGAATTGGCAAGGTTTGAAATAAAATGCAAAGTATTACCTATTTATTTTATACAAAACGGAGGACTTTTCGTGCGAACAGGAGAACTTGCAAATTCAAAATTTGTAAACGGCTTGTATACCTGGGCTCGCTGATAAGCAACTAAGTTGGCTATGAAGGCCTTACAGAAAACCGTCACCCATCAATACTAGGGAGTAATTTTGCCAGAGTAATTTGGTTTAATAGGTTAGGGTGGGTGCATCAGCCTTTTTTGCCAAGTAATTTAAATAAACTTCTTTTAAATTGTAGTAGGGTTATTCCAAATTTGGATAAATAGGGGAGGAAACTAGCAGTGGAGGCGAACGTCTACGATCACGTTTAAGGGTACTCTTGAACTGAAACCTGGGTCGCAAGTCCCAGGTACTGTAGTTCTTTTATCGTGATAGTAACTCTGTCTGTCAATTATAACGCCTAAACCGCTGAACCAATTTTGTTGAATTTCAGTATATATGTAGATATATTGGACCCCGGTGATGAATATAGGCTATTTTAAAAAAAATTAAAAATGGGTTAAAAGTGTATATGTATGTTGAAGAAAACAACGCAGACCAAGTTGTGGGTTTACGCTTACTTGCTTACTGCGATGCTGCAGCGATCCAAACAGACTAAGTGACGTCATTTCTTGGAGTCTTGTTATTATATCTTTGTATTTTTTTTGCAATAAATTATTAACATTTGTAATCATAACGATATGTATTATAAATACTGGCTGGGGTAAAACTGAGTTTCCAAACCATGATATAATATATCTTCATTGATGTAATTACCTAGCGTTATCTCAGACCCTGGTACTAGTACCAGGGTCCGTTAAATTGCAGAGGATGTGGCTGTGGGGCGAGTTAAGATGACTTCTGATATCATCTCCGAACCCTCACAATCTCACGATGATATTAGTCGCTTAATGTTTTTTTTATTCTTATTAAAAAATAGTATATTATTTATTGAATAAACAAAAAATAATAATAAACGCACTTTATTTGTTATAAGGGCATGTTTGTTTGAGGAAAGAACGTGCGCATTAAATATTATAAAGTTACAAACCTAAAATAACAAGGCAATTAATTCTGGATGCGTATTAAACGGTAATTATTTACAGAAATAAATGGATACCTATATTTAATTATAGTCAATTAGGCGAAGAAAAATACGCTAAAGCGCGTAAACACGTTTTCTGTATCCTGCACATACCAACTAGATAATTTTACCGCATTCAAAAACAGGAAATTTCAATTTAAGTGATATCTCAATGTCTATATATGTTATTATTGCGAGTTACGAGTTTCTTGCTGATTCTTCTCGTGGCTCAACTTTTTCTAGTCAGTGGTAGCTTTTAAAATAATTGACGACTCAAAAGAGTATTTAGTTTAAAAAAAACTGATTTTATTTATAATAAATATTGTAGCACACACATACACGCTCAAAATTATTAATATATTTTTAAATGGCTAGCAATCGGCATTTATATGTGAAAGTTAAACTGTACCCAAGTATATTATATTTATGTGTGTTTATTTGTATGTGTGTGTTCGGAGCAGAACCCGTGACGGCCCGCCATTGGCCGCTTCCGTTTCCTGAACTTGCAATTACTGAGCCATTGTGAATATTGTTTATATATAAAGACTAGCTGTATTCTGCGTCTTCGTCCGCGTGGGCTACCCTGTTCACTTAGGGATCCAAAAAGTAGTTTACGACAGATTCTTAGACCTATCAAATATGCACAAAAAAATTCATAACAATCGGTCAAGCCGTTTCGGAGGAGCTTGGCAAAAAACACTATAACACGAGAATTTTATATGTTTCACTATATTACTGTTGAATAAATGAATATTTCAACTCCTAATTCTATGTATTAGTGGGAATAGTCCCTGAAACCTGCCTATATTTAGTGGATGGAAGTTATAAGAATATTGACCAAGTATTTCTTAAAATTATTAAAAAGTGGAAACACAATTTTAATGCTAACATTGAAAACCAGAGTTGATATATGTATATCTAAGAACTTTTTGATAATACTAGCTGCTAATCGCGGCTAGGTTTGCGTAAAATCTTCAACTTCATCAATCTGGTTCTAACCAAAAATCGGTATATTTAATAATAATAAATAGCTTTTGTTTATTAGCTATAAATAACTGCGGATACGACTTAGGGACCTTTAAGAGAATACATACTCATTTCTCAAAGGCCGGCAACGCATCTGCGAGCCCTCCGGTGTTATAAAAAAAAATATCTGCTAAATTTCATCTTTGTACGTCCCGCAGTTTTTGAAATTTTGTGATAGGTGACGTTTCGCGACCTTTATATATATATATATATATATGTATGTATATATAGAGATGTATCATATTCTTAAAAACAAGAATTAATGAACATGTAATATTATTAATTATTTATTTTTAATTTAATTATTTATTTATCGTTATATAGTTAACTGTGTTATAGAGTAGAATAGTACAGAGCTTATAATTTACATTTTTTATATTAAGTGTTTCCTATAATTCTCAAAAGAATGTTCTGCAGGTTAAAAATTTACCCTCATTTTAAATTGTCCAGGTGTAAGCAAAGACAGATGGCTGTGGCTTACTCGGCGCGTGTAGGGCGTAATTCTTATTAGGTATGTTTATGCAGGAATGCATTCGATGGGGTTGAAGTTACACGGTTTTGTGCGACAATGCGTCTTTATTCCCGCTATCGAGTTATGTCAATGTTCAAAACTCGGACTCGAGAGGTGCTTTATTTAAATTAATTTTGACAGTCTTTTTAGTTTCTTAGTCTGTAGATTCTCTGGTTACTTTGGCATCTTGGTCTTTAGTCTTTTTAGTTTCTTAGTCTCTGGTCTCATGGACTTTGACTCTTTGGTCTGTTGGTCTCTTTGTCTTTTAGTCCAACATTTTGAAATGCCTGTTGAGGTAGGTTGGAGTAACTTATAAGCAACAAAATTATTATTATTTTTTTATTATGATCACGATAGCTAATTTGTTAAGCAAAGAAAATGTAAAAGATATAAATAAAGCACTGGTTTTTTAAAAATAATTGTTAATAAGCTGTAAACCGCGACCTCATCCGTCGCATTCGATATTTTTTTTTAACTTTGAAGGTTTTAACTTGTATAATTTACTCGTATGATTACTAAACTGACGTCTTTGCATAGCGACGTGCCCAGGATAAAATTATAAATTTAGTTAATTATGATTAGACAGTATCAATATCGTTTTAATTACTACTGCTTATTAGTTCAAGTCCTCTTCTATGAGGATATTCTAAATAAAACTTTATAAGTTAACGAAGTTTATACGAAGACTAGCTTCCGTCCGCAGCTGTGATTGACACTATCCATCGATAAGGGTTCCTTTTTTATGTACTCTGTGTTTTTCCAGAAAAATTAATCTGCTTTTAAAAACACAGATAAAGAACTGTCTATTTTTTACGTAAAATTAAATTAAATAACAGAACATAACAGAGTTACATAAGCTGTAAGTGAATAAAACGTGAACAGAGTTACATAAGCTTTAAGTGAATAAAACGTTTTCATAAACAATACTTTGTTTATGAAATAAGTTCAGTTCTAAATACTTTAGAACTGTTATCGAATCAAATTAAAAGATGTTCTTTTCAAGCAGACTTTTACAAACTCTTTTGAATCGTCAAATATTTTAAAACCTACCACTGCCTACCACTGATTCGGAAAATTCGAGTTACGGGAAGTATAAGCCAGAAACTCGATAGCCTTTATTTTTAAAATACTTCTAACAAAAAATGAGTTTAATACATTTCCACATTAACAATATAGTACAAAGCTGGAGCGACTCAACTCTATGCAGTTTCATTTCCAACTGCTCGTATTATTTGCGAACGGGGCAGTGCGTAAAAGCATTTCCCACCGACAAAAAAAAGAAAAGAAAAAAGGCATCCCTTATCAAAGAACTTATCGATAGGACCAGTTGATGAAAATCTGAAAGCTCCTGCAATTTTACGCAGACGAAGTAACAAGAAGCAGCTAGCTGCTAGCGTTATGTGTACTTTTTATCAGGCACGTTAAACCCCTAATATATGTGATAATTACGTAAATCATATTAAAAAGTCTGTGTGACTCATCTTACCAGAATTATTTTTGTAAATTTATAGTGATGTAACATACATACATAGGACCAAATAACACAGACGTCTGTTACTAAGGTAGACAACTTAGTACCCATTTGATAGGTGACAGACACAAATGTTGTTTTTTGTAAAAATATAAATACATAGTATATAGATAATACACCCAGACGCGAGGCGGAAATTGAAGACCCACATTCCTTTTAAAATTATAAGCCTATCTACACAAGCACCTCCAGCTGATACGGCTGAACACCTTCTTTCAAGCAGTGCCGGAAACGTAAATAAATTAATGCGGCCGATGGCTTAGTGTTCAAACCTAATTTTGACGTAGAATACATAATTAATAATACATTATACAAAAAAAAATCACAAATTATGAGACGTATTGACGAAAAATACACGGTCACGTCCTTGACATAGCCACATCCAATTTTTTTTTTCTTAGTAGGGGATTCAACAATTTACCTTTCGAATACTGTTGATGCTGCAGTATAAAGTGGTGGTAGTATCGCACAAGTAAACTATCACTAACTCATAATTAGATGTCTCAATAGCTATGCGCTGGACGGGGTGGACTTGATTCTGCAAGGACCAGGTCACACAACAATGGGAAATAGCCGTAGCCACTCCTAACAAAAGCCTTTAAAAAAGCTAGCATCATCCCGATCTAATACCAGAGTCCACTTAAATTGCAGAGGATGTGGCTGTGGGCCGAGTTAAGATGACTGATTGCTCGAAATTCCCACAATCTCACGACTAATATCATACAGTGACATTATGGGTGACCATTCTAACATTGGTTTTCTAATATCAGATATTCGATTTCTTACCCCAATTTTCTTAACTGCCTATTAACGTAACACAAAAAACGTCCACTTTTACCACTACATAGCTTTTTAAATATCAATATGGGCAATTTAACTCTTTTTACCCCGATTATTTTTAACCGCCTGTAAAGCCCTATAAACTTTTTACGTTTTACATATGTTGGACTTAAAATATATCCACTTTTAAATATCCATTTTGACAAGCAAACTACGTCAAGACTAAACTTTGTAATGCAATTGGTTTCCGGAAAGGTCGATTTGACGCAGGTTGACCAGTCCTCTAAATGCGTCCAGCGGTATGTTGTCGATGTCTGTTTTAGACAAATCCAGGACCTGTAATAAATTTACAAACATGTTATCCGTATATTTTGATATGTTTGTAACGAGTACGTATCACGATAATTAACTTTGATATGTCGATGCTTCAGTCCTGCTACATGGACGGTGGTCGAAACTGCACTGCCAAACTTACAAATTAAGGTTTTATTTGGACATCAGGAATTAATAAACTTAAATCTATATTTAATATCAGGAATTAATAAACTTAAATTCTTGCTAGCGTTATACGGGTCAAGTACCAGGGTCTGCTTAGATTGCAGAAGATGTGGCTGTGGGGCGAGTTAAGATGACCGATTGCCATCTAACGTCATCCCCAATCAAATAAACAAAAAGTTAAATTTTAAGCAAACAAAGATGCGTTTGCTTATACCCTGACTCTACATTCCACATTTCGTCTCGATACAATACTAAATATTATTATGTAAAAGTGTTTATGTAACAGTATCTTTGAAAAGTAAAAAAAATGTCTATAATTTATTTCAACTTTGGTTAGAAGGCAACTGCAAGATCATTGAACAGTAAGAGCTATATAATATGCATCTCAAAAGTGTTCATACTATAGAACTATAAAGTCTTAATCGACAAAAATCTTAATTTTTCACAATTTTTTAATCAAACGAGCCGGCGATTCTCCTCAGTGACTGGTGCCTTGACAAATCAATATTATTTAATCAAATATTTTTTTATTATTGCTTATAGGTGTGGCCTTCATTTTTTCTTAATGCTAAGATATTTCGACCACGATGGAATACGTTCCGATGTTTCTCGACACTTCAAAAAAGGCTACAACTGGCTATAACAACTATGTCAGGAATTTCTCCCGCTCTTGACGTCATTCGATGGCCATTATTTGTATGATCAGTTGGAATTACTGCTTTATTATTATTATTATCTTTACCGGTTTTACAGAGAGCACATTTAAGGGTAGAAAACAACCCCCTATCTAAATATGCCTATCCAGTTTTTTCAGTCGCTGTGGCTGAATATGGCTAGGAAGTATGATGATGATGATGGTTTCCAAAATTCTGATCTCCGTGTTTCGGAAGACACGTAAAACAGTGAGTCCCGGTTAATGTCAGTAATTGACGTTAGTTGTGAGATTTCAGCGATTGTGGGGTTTCCGGGGTTAACGTCAGATGACAGTCGGTCATCTTCTCACATCAACTATTCTATCCTTATACTTTTAAGCTATTGGGGAAAGTCCCTAAATTGGTGTAGTTATTGATGTAATGGTTACTGGAAATGGAAAACGAATATTTAGATGATTAGGAAGGTCGATGCTTCATCAGTAGCTAGCATTTGAGTGGATCGCTAGGTTAAGCAGTTCTTACCGTAACCGGGTGATAAATGGGTGAACCATTCTTACACTATATCCGACTTACTCCATGCTTTGGAATGCACGAAGAATCCAATATTCTTCGTGCAGTAAGGAATAAATAATATACCAATAATAGTTCTAATTCAATTAAGAGATAAAAAAAAAATATTACCACGCAAACAAATTATAATACTGTAAAAAGATGTAATTAGTTTAAAAAAAATTGTAATCACAATTTCTTATAGAAGAGCGAGACCTTCTGATACAGGTATGTTCATACTCACTAGAAGACCTCAACCTTTGCTTAAGATATGGGTGCTGTGCGCGGGAATTCAAATTTGATTGTGGTTTTGTTTTTTTTATTATAGACATCATCATTTGATCGCAAATTCGTGCAAACCAGGCTAGCTCGCATCGCACATTTGCGTTCTATTATGACTACGCCTATTTTAATAGAACCCTATTTTGTGAGTTACATTTGATGATCAATGATCTTGAAGCCCAAGCACGAACATTTCAAACCTTTCCAGTCGAAGATTCGACTTTGAAAATGTTCGTGCTGGGCGCACATCGGACCCTCCTTAGTGTCAACGCGGATTGCATTAGCATTGACTAAAAGCGTGACAGACAGCAGGCAGCCAAGTGCCTTCTGACGCCCATGGACATCTGCATGACCAGGAGTCAAACGAATGCATTGCCGGCCTTAATGATGAGATCAGGCTACCGGGAAGTCTCACAAACCGAACGAAACGCAACAACAATAAAATCACTTGTCGTGACAGCATTGCCGCCACTTCACGCCGATCTCATGTGAGAAAGAGGTACTGATACCCTGACGCGCCGGCCCATTTCAGCTACAAGATTGGCGCTACCTCTCCTATAGAATTATCATCTCAAGTAGGATTGCAAAAAGAAGGTAAAAATGTCTGTTGTGATAAAACATAAAAAAATTAAGCCCATTTAAATCCTCTTTTAATGAGATTAGAAGTTTCGTTTCGACTAATAACAGCTATAAAAAACGATCAGAAGCCTTAAAATATAGATATTTATCATCTCAAGGAGGATTTCTAAAAGTACATAAAAATCTGTGTTGCAATAAAACATAAAAAAGTAAAGCCCATTTAAATCCTCATTTAATGAGATCACTAACTTAAGTTAAAAAAACTCTCTTACACGTCGAAACCGATTACGTGGACATACGTTACTTGTAAATAATGGCCATTGCGCCTATTGCAGACGATTTATGGTGTAATTTTGGAAATTTACCGCAACCGCCACAATCTCACGACGAATATCACTCAGTGACATTAATCGTGGCCAACTGTTATATGGGCCTTCCGAAATACGCAGGAGGTTAGATATTTAAAAACCAGTGTAAGAATGGGTCACCCATATATCAGCAGCTCTTTTGAATAGTCAACAGCTTGACCGTATATATGACTGGCCGGTTGTCACAGTGGGCAGTGGCCTGCCTTCCGCTCCGGTGGTCGTGAGTTCGATTCCCGCCTCTAGTCTGGGTGTATTATCCATATGTATGTATTTATATATTTGAAAAAAAAAAGTTTGTGTATAACAGGCTGCTGTTACCTATAACACAGGCATTAAGTTGTCTACCATAGGAACAGACGTCCGTGTGAAATATAGTCCAATGTATTTATTATATTATTCTAGGTGTTGAGTTGAGGTCCAGTGGTCGGCATTTCAGTCGATCTGGGTTAAGTAGCTCTTGCTATGACCGGGTAATAGATGAGTGACCCATTGTAAATAGGTTTATATTTGTTATCCAATCTCCTCCATGTTTCGGAAGGCACCTAAAACAGTTGGATCCTATTAATGTCACTGTGTTAGTCGTGATTTGGTCGTGAGGTTGGCGAGATCGTGGGGGTTCCAAGGATGACGGCAGATGGCTGGACCGGGATCATCGAGTCTGGGTGTATTATCCATATGTATGTATGTATATATTTCCAAAAAAATATTTGTGTATAACAGGGGGCTGTTACCTATAACACAGGCAAGTTTTCTACCTTAGGAACAGATGTCCTTGCGCCATATAGTCATATATATATATATATATATATATATATACCCGCGTAAGCTACCCTTATCACTTAGCCCCCCATTCGCACGAGAGCTTTTTTACCGCACGGTAGAAAAGCATTCAGATAGAACATATGGATTGTTTGCTGACCCTGCTCTCTTAAAATACAACTACTCTGTTAAATACACGGTTCAGCCCCAAAAAGAGTTTCTGTGGTCATAAAAAAATAACCTTACCCTACCTGTCACTCGGCTCGGTTTTACCCCAAACAGTTTTTGGGTGGTCATAAAAAAATAACCTTAACCTACCTGTCACTCGGCTCGGTTTTACCCTAAAGAGTTTTTGGGTGGTCATAAAAAAATAACCTTAACCTACCTGTCACACGGTTCGGTTTTACCCGCGACTTGGTCCGCGTGGGCCACCCTTATCACTTTTGGAGTATGAAAATTAGATAGTAGCCGATTCTCAGACCTACTGAATACGCATATAAAATTTCATAAAAATCAGTCAAGCCGTTTCGGAGGAGCATTGTAACTAACATTGTGACATAAAGTATATATTACTTTTCAGTTTTAGTACAGTATTATGTATGCAGCAAAACAACGACTTTGAATTAAGTATTCTGAAAAGATGTTTGTGAAAGGAAATAAGTAAATAATAATAATAATGTTCATTTGAAATATATAGTAAGACATAAAAACTCATTTTACAAACAACAAAACTAAGGAATGAGACAAATATACGCAATAAAGCACAGGGACCACTCGTTTCTCAACATTATTGGGGCATAATCCAATTTCTGGGCCGACGAAGAAAAAATATAAATCGTATACAAGTTTAACGTTCGTCTACCGCGAGTCATTTCGGAAGGTTCGCGACTTTTTTACTCTTAGTTTTAGCGTAATAAAAAAAGTTTTCGCATTAAAAAACTTGCTAACGAATCTTAAATAAAAAAAAAACAACATTCCGCGCGGATTCTCCAAGTTGTTTGTTTTATCGCTACTTGAAATTCTATTATTCGTTGCTCAAAAACTTTGAGAGGATACTTCAAGGATAATAAGTACGAAAATGTATTGAAGTGAAAATGTGAAATTACTTTGTCCGTAACGCTAACGCCTCATTTTCTAGTACGATAGGAAGGGTTTAGGTTTTTCTTTTTTTAATCTGATAAATTTCAAAATTCATGCTATGGATAATTGTTTTTCATAATTTAAAAAACTTTATTATTATTATATTATGTTTTTATTTATTTTTTCTACGATAAAATGTTTTTTTGCGATTTCCTAAAAATCAGCTTTTTTTAGTTAGGACACTTTATGATTTAGCGTGCGATATGTACTAGAATCCTATGGATTACAATAATTTAAGATATTTCACGTTACATCGAAGCATTTAGAGGATATTTGTATGCACATTTCGTGCGACACAATGCAATGGAAAACGTAATAGATTGCCAATAGGGATCAACGTCTCGGAGCCGTTCTCTTCCAGCGATTGCACCTGACGTGACACGATACAGCTCGCATTGTTAGATTTGGGAGGTATATAAGATGGAAATTTAAAATAGAATATATTGTAAACTTACATAATTTGACGAGCAAAACTTTTTTTGGCACTTTTGAAATAGGAAAAAAAAAACACTGAACACGCGACACCGTCACTGTTACCGACACCTCTGGCTGCGTTCCACTAAGCTATTGCATCGCACCACAAATATTTTACATGATATGTATAACTCTAAACCCTCGATAGCCCAACGACAGCGGCACGGAATGAAATACGCACGGTTCAAACCCGTCGCTGGGCCGTCATCATGTCCACTGTTACACGCAATAAAAAAAGCTTAATAAGAGAGGTAACACGAATATTATAAAAAAAAACTTAAGTAACAGCTGAAAAATTCAGAAAAGATATGTTTATAACAAAGATTTTTATAATTTTTAGGGTTCCGTACCTCAAAAGGAAAAAAGGAACTCTTATAGGATCACTTCGTTGTCCGTCTGTCTGTCTGTCTGTCGAGACCTTTTTTCTCAGGAACAGGAAGACCTAAAAATTTGATATTAAAACCAAATACAAAAGTCTACGGTCCCTCGAAGCTGTGAAAAAATCAACCCTCCAAGTGAACACAATCAAAAGATATGATCGTTTATTTGATAGTTCCGATCCACATGGACAATGTTACGAGTGTTTACTAGTCACACCCAAAACCCACGAGTTTTCGGCGCCTTTTTTATTAAGTTGCAAAAGCAGCGTAACGCACACTTAAATATTCATTTTAACCAACGCACATCGAAGGTACGTAAGATAAAATATACATAAAGTATTCGCGAGTGAAGGAGAGCATCAAATTGCGAATTTCCCAGGAACATGTTCGAGACATTTTTCTTTGTGTACAAAGGTTCAGAAGCTATTTGCATTCACATTTCAAGCGACACAATGCTGTTGGAAATCGGAACAGATTATCAATAGAAATCCACGTTCTAGAACTATTCCGGTTCACGGACTGCATTCGACGTGACAATTTATCAGAAGAAGAACTTCTAGTAGTAGTAGTAGTTTCAATCTAACTGTCGAGCTTTTATGAAGGCAGTCCCTACCTCAATGAACTGTTCCGGTTATCAGACTGCAATTGACGTAACAATTAAGAAATTAATTTATCAGAAGAAGTACTTCTCGTAGTAGTAGTTTCAATCGAACAGTCAAAGTTTTATGAAGGCAGTCCCTACCTCAATGAATTGTCCGGTTATCACACTACAATTGATGTGACAATTAAGACATTAATTTATCAGAAGAAGTACTTCTCGTAGTAGTAGTTTAAATCTAAAAGTCAAACTTTTATGAACACAGTCCCTATCTCAATGAACTGTTCCGGTTCGCAGACTGCAATTGACGTGACAAGTAAACATTAATTAGAAGCAATACTTCTAGTAATAGAAGTAATGGTAGTAGTTTTAATGTAGTAGTCAAATTCTTTTTATGTAGACATAGAGCTTTAATAGCTCAACTATGGAAGCTATTACAGTATAAATATGATATGAGTACTTTTCGGGCATGCCTAATGCCGAAAATATTTGGCAAACGGGCAGGCGGTTCACTTGAATAACTAATGCCCATGGACAACTGCAACACCAGAAGACTCGCAGATAGCTTAGCCTTTGAGGAAAGAGTATGCCCTTTTCTTGAAGGTACCTAAGTCGTATCGTTTCAGAAATACCGAAGCTGGTAACTGATTCCACAAAGAAACTGTGCGAGGTAAGCAGTTTCTAGAGAATCGCACGGTTGTGGACTTTAGGACATCGAGGTGATGAGGGTGACCTTTCAAGTTCTGATGAGATGGCCTGAAACGCGACAACAACACCATCACTATACACGACAGTATTGCCGCCACTTCACGCCCATCTCATGTGAGAAAGAGGTACTGTTACCCGGACGCGTCGGCGCAAATTCGGCTACAAGCATGGCGCTACCAGTACGGTAACAGACGTCTGTTATATACAAATGTTTTTTTTATATATAAATACATAAATATAGATAATACACTATGACATAGAATTTTTGTCTTCCTTTTGAAAGTAGACATACGATCTTATTGGCAACAAAATTGTTGGTTGTTGGTATTTGTTGTGACATTACTTAAAGAAAATAAGTGATTAAATTACGTGATTAACTAAAAATATTATTGATTTACAGCTGAAGAAAGTAATTGGAAATACATACGTTTTATTTAACCACACAATTATGTCACCAAAGCGAAGTGCCAATGGTCGATCTACAAAAGAAGAACGATACAGGCTGGTTAGAATTAATGTGGTTTTAATTATAACCCCCTTAAAAATTACAGTCTTCATCCAAGTGTAATAATACAAAATTATGGTGACCCTCACACTAGACCGAGATAGCACTAAGTAGCAGAAACTTGACTAACATAAGCTTCTATTATATATCATATACAGTGATCCCCCCTATTACACGGTAGATTTATTCCGCGTTATAGGAAAACGCGTTGTAGGAGTATTCTCGTACAACGCACTAGTTCAATCCCGAATACGCATAATATATTATACCAATTGTCACCGATAGCACACACACACACACACACACTCTCACACACACAGATCTAATCCTTTTTTTTAGTTTACATTTATTATTAGTTCATCTAGAAGTTTCCCTAACTAACCCATGTGGGTTAGTATTTTTTTTTCTAATGTTTCTATTATTTATTTTCAGACAAAATGATGCTTTTCATTGCCCAAATTGTACAGATATGAAAAAACACCTTGACAAATATAGGCTGTTAGCAAAAGAGTAAGTATATGTTTTTAAATGACTTGGAAAAGTAGTTTAGCAATTTTGCTTTATTTTAGTTCTTTCATATATTACTCCATACTGGTGGGCCTCTTACCCTTTGCGGCCTCCCATTTTCAGGCTCTCTTAAGTCCTGCGATGCGTCGTCAGAAAGGTTATCATCATCATCAGACTCATCAGGATGGGAGAAATTTTCCGGATTATCTAAGGTAGTATCTCTTTTATTTTCTATAATTTCGATTTGTACTTCCTGTCTAATTTGTTTATTTATGTTTTTGTTTTCTTTTTCAGGTTCATTTGTAGACTTCTTTATACTTTCATTTATGAGGTTGGATACGTCCCTGTTTCAAAACGTTTACTTAAAAGTTTGTGTTTGGAATTTTCGTGTTACGTTGGTAAATGATCGCGACGGAACAGTGGATTGCTTAAAATTATTCTATCTTCTATTCAAAGTACAATGCATCAAGACTTTTTAAAAAAAGAAATAACCGACTTCAAAAGTAAAATATGTAATTTCGTTTACTGGAATGACTAACTTATTCCAGTTATTATGATTTTTACAACCATACAAATGATTTTGACAAAAATTCGAACCCTATTTAATGCAGGAGGTGCTGAGGGACAGGACAGCCCTCAAAAGTGCTTATTTCCTTTTTTATATTGCCAGCAATGCACAGACTATCCACAAGGGGATGCTGCAACACCCTCAGCTTCATCTTAAACTCCCATGGTCTTGTATAAAGAACACCTGACTTTAAGTAAGGCTCAAAGGATTGGCCCTAAAAGTTGTTGCATTGTGCTCAACATATTAATCCCCATTTCTCATAGTAAACATCTTGAGACCTCTTTTATTTAATTGAGGTAACAAATAATAGCAATATGTATATACACTAGCTGCATTTACATTTTTTTTTCGACACTATTCAGTTTTATTGCTGAAACCACGGAATCAATAATAATTTTGAATATAACTTTTAATTTAATTGTATCAATGTCGAATTTTCTTAAAAGGGATTAACTTAGTACAAAGGCGCAAGAGCATTGTGTAATATTCTCTAACTAGCTGACCCAGCGAACTTCGTAACGCCAAACATTCACTGAATGCCCTGAGTACGTTGTTACGAAAGAAAAAATTAATAAAGTTGCACGCGGAAAATTAGAAAATTTAACAATACTTACCACTGTATTAAATTATTTCTAATGTAAGGGGAACGGGGTCGGGAATAATATAGGGTAATAAAATGTAGTAAATAGTAACTAACCCAAAGTTCGGGCAGGATAACATCTGCCGGGTTCGCTAGTGTTGTAATAAGAATGTTATTTTAAGGGTATACACTGGGAACACATCAATAGCCCTCATAATCTCGTTGTTTTTACCGGAAATAAATGGACTTAGTGTTGTGTACTTCCGGGGTACTGATATATATGTATAAAGTTTTACTTTCAGTTCTTGAGATTCATATGCTCATTAAACTATATTTTGGCAATGATGCAGAACAAATCCAACTTTACACACATCAACAATCACTAGTCTGTAACAATATTTACAGAATACATGATAATATTGAACAGGTATCTTGATTGAGTGATGCGATAGTAAACATTTTGTCTTCAATTATATATCATAATTTTCCTAATGAGTTTTTAGCATGTTCTATCAACATGGAAAATTTCAAGTCTCTACGTCTAACAGTTTGGAAATGTTAGCGGTAGGCGGGCCGCCTTACGTGCAGACCGGCGGACGGACGGACAGATGGAAATTGTAAGGGCTCCTTGTAGTACTAAGGAACCCTAAAATGTGTATTACACACTTTAGCTAGTATTTAATAAGCAGTATAATCAAAAAAAGTGTATTATACCACTTTAGCTAGTATTAAATAATATTTAGAATACAATTTATTTTCAATTCTCTGGTAGCCTTAAGTAATCCAAAAAATGCAATCAGCTTAAAAGTGCTTTCCTTCGAAATCAATTTTTTAGCACCCATGTCTCCAATCAGGGGCAATCTGAAAATCTTTAAACGACTTCGGCTTAAAGCCGGTAGCAAATATCCTAAATGAAGTTCACATTTAATTTAGAAGAAAATCAATAATCAATTGGGAAGCACACCAGACGGGTTCGAAGCTAGTCGGGCATTCAGGATATAACACAAGCCTGAGTTTGAAAACCGTTTTATAATAAGTAATAATGAATTTATTATTTTTGGCAGCTGAAAAGATGTTACAAGGAGCAAACGAGCAGGCAACAGTCAGCTAGCTAAGTGCCTACTAATGCCTATGGACATCTGCACGATCATGTCGAGTAAGGCCACCGAGAAGTCTCACAAACCGAACGAAACGCGACAACAATACCATCACTTGACATGACAGCATTGCCTCCACTTCACGCCGATCTTATGTAAGAAAAAGGTACTGGTACCCGGACGCGTCGGCCCACTTCGGCTACACGCATGGCGCTACCTCTAATTAGTTAATAGAATGGTCAGATGAAGCGTTGTATCAACCTCGGTTCTCTAGGGAATCGATAGTAATAAATCACTTTATATATCAACATTTGTCATAATTTAACAGAACAAATAAAACGAGGAAATATAATATTTTTTTTGTCATGCCTCAAACGCATGCTTCACTGTTGAATTGAAAAATAACAATACATTTTGAAGTCCATCATTTATTCAACATTCACACATTTACGGACATTTATAACCAACCTAAACTGATTTTCAACCGACTTCAAAAGAGGAAGCAATTTGACTGATTTTTTTTATTCGGCATAACAATTCTTAAGCTGGTGCTTGGACCCACTTCAATTTGATCCAGTTCTGACAATTTGAAGTCGATTTTTTTTATTAAAATTTTATATTACATTGCATTCTCTAAAAAGGTTATTCGTAAACTTATTTATGAGATATAGAGTGCAGAATTAACAGTAACATAATATGACACTATACACAAATATAATATTAATCCAGACCAACCTACGGATATTTGCTGCCAACCTAAACCTGATTACCTCGGCTCGATTTTATACCATTCCTTTAAGAGGACTTACTTCGTACAACTTGCAAACTTGATACCTAAAAACAGGTACAATGAATAATCATCCGTATCTGTATATATTTAGAAGCTACTTTCGCGTTGACGGCACGTCTTCCATGATACCGTATCGCGTTGCGTACGATTAGTTCACACAAAATCAATTTGTATCAGCGCAGAGACGCTCGTCGAATATTATAATTATCTCTTTGAGTGAACAAAATCTTTTTAAGCGACTCACAAAAAGGTATTCTTATTTCAGCACACTGAATAGGTTGTATGGGTGAACGGCATTTGAGTCGATCATTAGGTTAAGCAACTTTCACTGCAGCCTGGTGATAGATGGGTGACCAATTCTAAAATTGGCTTTTTAAATATCCTACCTCCCCTGTGTTTCGGAAGGCAAATAAAACACTGAGTCCCGATTATTATCATTGAGTGACAATAGTTGAAAGATTGTAGACATGGTGGGTCATCTAACTCGCCCCACAGCCACATCCTCTACAATTAAAGCAGACCCTGGCAGAGCCTGTAAAAGGGTCGTTTTGGAAATTATCAAACACAGCCTTTATAGATATTCTCCTAAACGACTGGACAGTTTTGACGAAATTGTTACTGATAGATAGCTGATGTTATAAGGAACATAATCTACTTTAGTTTTAACAAGAGAATTAGGGTTCCGCAGCAAAAATTTAAATTCTAAACATTGAAACAACATTATTGTCGACTAACTGTGTCCGCTATTTCGTCCGCGTGAAATTAGGTAATAAAAATAGATTCAATTTTAGCGTGATATAGCCTATAGCCTTCATCGATAAACGGGCTATATTACACTGAAAGAATTTTTCAAATCGGAACAGTAGTTCCTGAGATGCGCGCGTAAACAAACAGACAAACTCTTCAGCTTTATATATATTAAGTATAGATACATTATTAATACACTAAATTAGTATAAAGTATAATTATTCCAAATTTCATATATCCACCGTCCGCGCAATTTTCCTAAAAGGGTACCGAAACTTTTTGCTTCACGTTATAATATAAAGATGTCTTAATTCACGTATTACTTGCTTATCTTTGAAGTCTCACCGAAAGGGTCGATAACTCCCAGGGGTCGTTTCCAAAAGATCAAGCCCAAGAAATGCTCCGGGCAATCCATACGCGGTGGTATAAAACGGCAGTCATAAAAACAAACTGATTTGTAAGCATCTTCCATTTTTATGACGCGCGTGTGGCGAACTGGGATCATAAATTCCATAATCAGAACCTCCGATTCTACCCTACCGTGGTTTTTGGAAGTCACTTCGAATGCGATCGAGGCGAGTGTGAATTTCGAAATAATAAGTCTAGACCTCTTTCTCCTTTTTTTAAATCGATTTAAAAAGCGAGGTTATTTATTATAAGGTAATTAGAGATAGCGCCATGCTTGTAGCCGAATTGGGTCGACGCGTCCGGCTACCAGTACCTCTTTCTCACATGAGATCGGCGTGAAGTGGTGGCAATGCTGTCACGTCTAGTGATGGTGTTGTTGTCGAAACATAAACCCGCTATATAATTTCAACGAATACCTTCTTTGAAAAATAAAATATGAATTTCTTTACTATTACGAAATGTACATATTAATTGATATATGCGAAAGAAAATTGTAAAAATAACAATAAATTATAAATAAAAAAATATTAAAATATTTTCTGTATTTTTCAAATCAACTGACAGCCTTGTTCCCATATAAAGCATGCTGCTCTGTGGGCTGCAACCCTTAGACGAGATTGAGTTGCACACTGAATTTTATAATAGTGGAGAAGTACTGTTATTTTTGAGGTTTCTAATGTGATGTCGTAAATAATTACATTTTTCCCGCTTACATTGCAAACGCAGGCTGAACCCTACGAGTTTTATCAAAATAATGTACTATAGTATTGTACAACTTAAAAAGGTCTACAAAAAAGTCCGCGATGGTATATGTCTATCAGTTAGGTATAACCCACAATAACCAATACCGATTTGCACCCGTGCGAAGCCCGGGCGGGTCGCTGGTTTAAAATAAATGAGCCTGTGTCATAGGTAACAGACGCCTGTAATACACAAATATTTTTTTGTAAAAAAATATGAATACATACATATAGAGATTACATCCAGACACGAGGCGGGTATCGAACCCGCGACCCACGGAGCGGAAGGCAAGGTCACAGACCACTGCGCCAATGGGCCAGCCACTAGACCGGGATAACGCTACGAAGAAGAAGAAAGATAACTTAGGATAGCTCCTTCTCCTTAGCTAAGGATTCTCACAATTTTTCGCGGACAAAGTTATGTCAATGTAATAAAAGAAAAATTGTCGATCTAAGAGATTTATTTAATAGGCGGACAACATTTTTACGTAGGCGGGTACATCGAATATTTTATATTATACTCATAGTTGTAGATAATTTAAACAACATTACCTATATATAGTTATATTTTTAGCAAGTACCTACCTATTATAAATAGAATACAGTAGTTTTTGTACCTAGAATAAAATATTATAAGATATAATGTCTTATAGCAAAAAACAGACAAAAAATAGGTCTTAATATGGTCACGTATCGAGAACTTAGTACAACATTACGTTCCGTCAGGTTTAAGTAGACCCCTGTCTGTCTTACTTTACATAGTTGTGACACACAAGAAGGGTAACATGCCGGCCGGTAGGCAGGTTTAACTTCTGCGCTACCGATAACTGAAATGAATGATTAAATCATACTTTTTTTTAAAATAAGTATCGAAACAACAACAAACACGAAATGGGTAGTCCGGAAGGACGGGAATCTCCCTATAAATGTATATATTGAATATTTTAATTTTTTCAAAGACTTCTAAGAGAGAGAAGAGGTTTGACTTTACGAATAACCTTTGTAGAGCTCCGATGTTACATAATGTTACATTTAAAAAAAAAATATAAGGTATACTTTTCAGGTAGTAATAGTACCGTTTCCCCTCCTACTAAGCTTAGGTTAAAAGCTTTTATTAGGAGTAGGTGAGACAATACCCTAGCCTAAACCTTAATTCATATACCCATTAATAGGGTTCCGTCGTACTACAAGAAACTCACATAGAGCATATTTAAATAAAACATAAGTTTTTTCTCTATAAGAAGGCAGTAAATCGTACTGCATAAATGTTTCAAACTTTTAATTAGGAGTAATTTAGCATTTAATAATTTAAACCTCGCTTTGGATTTTAAACCAGACAGACACAACAATTTTATTTGTATAACATACAGATGAAAATGCATGAGGTTGCCAAAAATTAAATATACAAACTGCTACCAAATATTTGGTTTACATAATTTTAGAATCATAACTACGTCTTTATACCAACAAAGTTAAACGCTTTAAATTAATTTAAAAAAAAACAATAAATTTTTAAAAAATTATATTTTCCAGTTCATATTGAATAACAAAAAAATTTATAAAATAAATTGATAAATAATTCGATTAGTTATATAAAATTAGAAAACCGAAAAAAAAAATATATTTATATATACGTTTAAATTTAATAAATTGTAACATATTCATCAATAATTCCATTATCCCACCCTTTATATTTAACTAGACTGTTTTTCTCTACCGCTTTTAAGGGTATCTACTTACTGAGCGTACAATTATAAATATTCCATTTTATGTATTTCTTTGTTGTCTCACATATCTAACAGAAAACTGTGTTTATACATCGTTACTTGTATAAATCAATCATTGTTGTTATGTCTCCCTAAAACCGCTGGGTCGTTTTAATTTATTTTAGTGTTCTTTCATTTCCCTTATCACAGGGGAGGTTTAAAGGAAGGCAAAGTCAAAAGATTATTAAAAAACAAAAACGAAAATGTATCTGCGGTTGCCAAATGAGTAGCCAGTAGTAGTTGTGGCTACGCTTCTATTTTGGCGACATCGCCAAACTCTCGCCAAATGAGTATCCAGTCCAGTACCAGGATCCGTTTAAATTACAAATGACATAGCTATAAGCGTGTTAAGATGACCCACTGTCAGCTGACGTCATCCGGAACCCCTACAATCTCTAATATCTCACGACTAATATTAATCGGAACATTATTAAGTGACATTAATCGGGACCCACTGTTTTACGTTGTCTACTGGTAACTGAAAATACTTTACATACTTAGAAAGCATCTTAAATAAAAACAATTTTATTTACTTGCAATAGGTATACTCTTTGTTCTTAACATCAACTCGAAATATCGGTTAGCTGTTAGCGCCAACGTCCACAGAGTAAATAATACTAACTAGTAGAGGGCTGAGAAGAAACTTTTTTCGGCGTCGCAATGGTTTTATTTTAATAACTGAGTTTGTTGACAGAAATATTCTTATATTTAGTAATATATTGACTGTAGTTGTAAAGAAAAACCATGGCTGCAGGACCTATAGCGGAGAGAAATCAAGGTAAAGTACGCTTAATGAATAAATGGATAAATGATTGAGGTTATGTTAAAGTTTGTGGCATCAACAATTATTATAATTATGCAAAAACAATATATTTTACAGCCTAACACTAACTGATTCCTCATTTTACGGTTAAAATGTAAGACATGTATCTGTTACAAAATCCTATGCATTATTTAGTATCGTTAAAAAGACAGTAACTTAAATCTTTTAACTTCGTTCGTCACCGTAAAAATAATTTTACTCCTACCTACTTGAGTATTACACCAAAAGTCTCGCAGATGTTTGTTGAAGTACAAATAAAAGTATAAATGCATTAATATTATTTTTCTTATAAATTTCAGATGCCACAATATATGTGGGAGGTTTGGATGACAGGGTTTCAGAAAGTTTACTTTGGGAGTTGTTTGTGCAAGCTGGACCTGTTGGTAAATTATTCCTTTATTTAATATTAGAGCAAAAGAAAGAAATTGCCATATATGTTTATATTTATTTAAGGCTATGCAAAATAAATTTTCTTCTTAATACAATGAAATTTATTTGGAAATTTAATTACACTGACATAATGTCATGTATATTTGACACTTATCAATAATATACAGTTGTCATGACACAATCTTATGGTAAAATGCCTGTGTGCCTGTAAATTGTTAGGCACTGGTGTGAAGTTATATTTGATTATTTAATGTTTTAATAAGGCATAATTATAAAAATATTAGCATTCTATATTATTCTCTATATGAATTATAATTGTGCTAAATTTCATACTCCACCATTTGAGCAACTTTCGTGAAATGGTACTAGAAGATTTTGCTTGATGTACTATTTTTTTTATATTTAATTAATTATCTATTAGAATAATCCTGTGAAAATTATCCTCTTGCAGTTAATGTTCATATGCCGAAAGATCGTGTAACACAAACGCATCAGGGATATGGTTTTGTTGAATTCATGGGTGAGGAAGATGCTGATTATGCTATAAAAGTAAGTTTTTACCAATATTAACATTAAATATACATAAAAATTTGAATTATATTGACAATACAATATATGTTTTCCCATTTATGATATCAATTCCATTCCAATCTGAATTTCATTTCATTCAATCATTTATTAATTGATTTACAATAATTTACTTAAATTAAACTTCTTTGCATCCTTAATCCTTCGCTGATCCATTATTAAATACGTACAATGAATATTTATTACAATAGGTTTGATTTAAAATGATTTAATTAATTTAATTTTACATGGGGTTGTGTTATGGCATTTCCTAATGCATTTAAAGACCTTACATTTTCAAAATTACTCTCATTTTGTATATTTCCAATATTATTATTATTAATTTATGATTATTTCTTAAATAATATATCTTTACATAGTAAAAGCCAAAGTCCCTTCCCATGCTTGTATGTGTAGATCTTTTACAACTATTCAACAAATTTTAATACAGTTTTCATCAATAAACAGATTATTTATTTAAGGAGAAGGTTAAATATTATGTATCCACATTGCACCTGTGTGAAGCTGGGGTGGACCACTAGTGCTAAATAAATCGTTTTCTTTATTTTCCAGGTGATGAACATGATAAAGCTGTATGGAAAGCCAGTGAGAGTTAACAAGGCCTCAGCGCATCAAAAGAATCTAGATGTCGGTGCTAATGTATTTATTGGTAACTTGGATCCGGAGGTTGATGAGAAACTGTTGTATGATACATTTTCAGCATTTGGAGTGATATTACAAACACCAAAGGTATGATTTTTAGCAATATACTTTAGAAGTAGCATTCTATATGTATAGATAATATTTCTATAAAATATTAGAAAGGATATCTAAAGCAGCACTAGTAAGATCATACCAGATTCGGCTAGGCAGGGGAGGGAATACTGGCAGTGAAGGTGAATGTTAGTGATCACTATAAAGAGTGTGCTCTTGAACCTTCACCTGGGACACAAGTCCGGGGCACTGCTATGGTTCTTTCCTCTGCAATGCGATGGACCTGGCACACAGGTTGAATCCGTGAAATGTTAAGAAATTCGTCTGGTTTCTAAAATTAGGTATGACATGTAATAATATAAAGATAGCCAAGAAGTTTTTAGCCTAATCAGTAGTCAGCATTTGAGTCAATTCATTCAAATTGTGCAGTTCTTGCCGCTGTCAGTTAATGGATAAGCAAACCATTCTAACAATGGTTTTTAAATATCCGACTTCCTCTGTGTTTCGAAAGGCACGTAAATATTGGGTCCCGATTAATGTCACTGAGTGATATAAGTCGTAAGATTCTGGAAGATCTGTAGATAAAAACAAAAGACAGTCAATGATTTTTAAGCAGACTGGGATGTTGCTAGTTATAAGAAGAATATTATAACGAAATCTGTTTGATGATTAACAATCCTGTGCATTTTTCTTGCTTAAGTAACAAATTCTCTATTTGTCCTATTAAAGAGCTTTAAATAGAAATAAAAGATTGTAAGAAAAATTTAAAAGGATTGTGGTAATTACACCAAATGGGATGGATTGGACCATCAAAATCTTAACAACTCAATGATTATTACTTTACTTTTTAATACTGGCCGCTAACCTTCACTATTTAAATACATTTGTATTCTGAGTTAGACAACAAAGCCAGTCTGGAGCCTGTCTTAAAAAATGTGATTCGTTTTGTAAACAGGTTGGAACGTTCAAAATTAACATGCTTATGGTCTGATATCATGAATCTACTTATAGCTGCCGACATTTAAAACCTCAAAAATCTTGACTTTTAAGAACTATTTTTCATTATGTACCTAATTTTCTAGTTATAAAAAAGTGTGTACTTAGTCATTGCTCGTTTCGAATCTAAATAATGCATAACTCCTTGTAAACTGATCACTTCCTCTCAATCAGCGTGGCATTTGCCGACTTATTTTTTTTCTTGTTGGGTGAATTACCCGCCGAGCCTGGTGCTGACTTTCGCTGACGCTTTTGTAGTGAGCGTCGTTTTAAGTACTGTGAATCAGTTTCACTTATTTCGGAAAAAGGAGTTTCTTCCTCCGACACCTCACTACATGAATTGTCCACTTCCATTTTTATAATATAAGTAACTCAATTATATATATATAAAAAACTAATAAAAAAAATAATAATAATAATTAGGAATAATTTCCTTTTTCTTACCCACATATGATAATAAAATATTGCATTATTTTTAATTGATTAAATATTCTATGTTGAAACATATACCACACCACTCTTTGATGCTGGATGATTATGGGCAATGAATTTGACCCTTATTTGGACTTTCACTAGTCACATGGCTATGCATTATACATTTTCAAATTATTTGTCCAGTAATTTTTTTACGTTTTATTATCTTTATAGATTCCATTTCACTCTTGCTATTTCTTATTAAATTTCTCATCAATTATAATATGTATACTCTTAAGCGAGTAAGAAACATAGCAATAGTGTGCAGTACGGCACTGATTTGCAGTGGATATCAATTATTACAAATACGCTATAAGCATGCGTAAAGTGACTGTCAATATCGGAAGATGGCAGAGTTTCTATCCAAATTTATTTAAAATTTAATTTTCTGTACAATTTTTTTCCTTGAAATATTACGATATTTTAATAGTCATTCTGCTATTCGGAGCGGAGAGGAATCCAACAAAATATACTTCATTTTAATTTTATTTAACATTTTTAATGAAATAGTTTTCTTGTTCATTTTGAAAAACACATTAAGATTTATTTGTCAGGTAAACATTTATAAGCTACTACACAATTTACATTGTTTTATTATTTTTTCTTTATTTCTTTTACCTTTTTATTGTTTCTTATCTTTATTACGAAGGCCATATTCCTAATATTTGAAAGACAAATATCTTTGGAATTATAACATTCTAATTACATTTTGACTATCTTTACATTATTGTATTGCATGAATCGAGGTGGGAATCGAACCCACCACCCCCGGAGCAGAAGGCAGGGTCACTGTCCACTGCGTCAAAGAACCAGCCATATAGATTTATTACATTGTCACTTATTAAAGGTATATGAACGCACTCTTAGATTCCGATCCGGCGTGAGAGCATTGTTCAGCTCCATGGTACGTAATCACACTTACCACGGTATTCATAATATCTAAACTATTCTTTCCTTTGTTGTTTTGTTGTTTAGTTATACTTTATGTGGGAAACTTGTTGCGGCCTAGTGCCGGGCGTATTTGTTCCCTCACTGACGCACGATTCACCTCTCACCATACTACTGGGATTTCCCACTCTGAATCATTGCGGTTACTAGTTGGTGTCGCCTTAGCTAAATTTAGATACTAGATTGTTTTTTTTACAACAAAACTTTGATACAAGCAAGCGGTCCCTGACTTCGCTGAAAGAGCGAGCTAACTTGTTTGCCCCTTATGGCTTTAAGCAAAACTAACTCAAATTTTGCCACCGTAATGTCCCTCCAAAAAAATAACTACAAAAGAATTACGTTTTTTATTTTCGGAAATATATCATTTTATTTTATTTTTTTATTTTAAAGGGGTTGTGGAAAAGGAAGTTGCAGGGTAAACGATGCATGAAATAATTGCTGTAATATATACGGCCATTAGGTCGAAGAAGGCATGAATTTTCTCACACTGTTTGTTTTCCATCATAAATTTTGATATGATTTATTATTTTATAAATTGTTTTTACAGGCTAATGCGTTTTAACTAATCACCGACTTCAAAATGTTTTAGAGTAAAAAGATTATTTATAGCTTTTCAGTTTACTTTTGAAGTCGTTTAAATTTTTTGTGAAAAAGTTATTATTTGTTAGAAAGATATTATTAAAATTAAAAAATATATATTAAACCTTTATTTTGGCTCAGTTCATTTTTAATATTATAAACATGAAGTAGTAGTTTTTCGTACCTATATTTGATGCACGGTTGTTTGTTACTCTTTTAAACAAAAGCTACCAAATTGATTTTCATGCAGTGGCCTAGACTCGTCATTAATGGCCGGCAACGTATCTGCTGGCCTTCTGGCCTTATTCAATGACACTTTTGAAAAAGCATTTCATCCTGTCGCCGGGGAGAAGGGCCTGCTCTCAAACCCCCGTAAGTCTTGCATTGAAACGAAAAAAAATGTTAGGCACGTTCTGAGTAACAATACACGGTCACTGCGTCGGAGCCAGTTACGTTCTTTATATCGACTGCAATTTTTTTTTAATTTATTGCCTATAATTCCTTAATGAGTTTATCCCAAACAGACAGACACAGTGGAGGACTTTGTTTTATAATATGTAGTGATAGTGATTTATAGTAAATTATGTATGTTAATGATCGTAAATAAACATATACTATATTAGTGCATGCAAAACGCTCAATATGTATATGAGCAACTTAGTTGTCTTTCCTGTCTATCTGAATAATTTTGCCAACGCATACTATTAATAATATTGATCGCGCTAATAATAATAAAATTCAAAAAATAAAGATTAAAATTAACAACTTTCTTACATGAGATCGGCGTGTAGTGGCGGCAATTTTGTAACGTCAAATGATGGTATTGTTGGCGCGTTTCGTTTGGTTTGTGAGACCTCCCGGTGGCCTAAACTCGTCATTAAAGGCTGGCAATGCATCTGTTAGCCTTCCGGTCGTGCAGATGTCCATGGGCGTCGGTAGGCACCTGGGTGCCTGCTGCCTGCTGGTTTGCCCCTTGTAATATATAAAAAAAAAACCTATCCGCGGTCCTTCTCTATAAGCTCGCGTCCGCATCATATCAGGTGACATTTTAGTAGAATTTTGTTGTACCAAATTACCTCCCTGCCGAATTTCTTTTTTGTATACCCCGCGATTTTCGAGATTAAGTGTCAGGTGTCCTTTCGTTTTTGTATATATAGATATGTTAGTTATATATTTTTACTACATACATAAATTTATATTCTTTATATAATATACATAGGTTCTTGTACGAGTGGTCCTTTTAAAGTATGCAACAGACTTTAATGCGGTTTCGTTAATATAAAAAGATACTATATTAATTATTGAGTCTACCGTTTCTCCAGGTACAATAGACAAATTTATTAGACCATTAATAAAAGATTCTAATTTAGAACTAAATAAGGACATTCACTTAGTTCATGCACCAGAAAGAATACTACCTGGTCAAATGATTTATGAGTTAGAGAACAATTCAAGAACAATTGGGGCTGATCTACCGGAAATAGCTGAAAAAGTTAAAGCCATCTACAAAACATTTTGTAAAGGAGAAATTATTTGCACTGAAAAAATTCAGGTCATCTGCACTAAATAAGTACAGAAAAAGTTTCTTAATCTAATATTATTTATATAGTATTGTGATAATGCGTCATGTAATTGATATTATTAAAAAAAAAATCAGGTTGTCTGAATTAAATAAGTATGGAAAAAAGTTTCTTAATTCAATGTTTCGAAATTCAGGTGCGTCCATATTTTGCAATTTACGCAATAATCTCAAATATTTGAAAACCTTATTATTAGATAAAACTTTTAAATATCTCAGTCTGCGTCTGAGTACCAGTACCTCTTTCTCACATAAGATTGGCGTAAGATAGTGACAATGCTGTCACGTCAAGTGATTGTATTTATGTGACGTTTCGTTTGGTTTGTGACACATCCCGGTAGCCTAAACTTGTCATTAAAGGCCGGAATCTGCTAGCCCCCTGCTCGTGCAGATGTCCATGGGCGTCTGTGGGCACTTGCTCGTTGGTCTCTTGAAGCATAAAAAAGGAATACCTTAGCGCGTGTGTCCTCCAGCCAGATGCTCAACGACCCGCGCCGCGCTACCCCTGTTAAGTTTTATTTACATTGCGGTTTGATGTAAAAAATATTGAAGAAACTTGTGTCCGATTTAAAATCGCATTGGGACAAATAGTAATAACGGTATTATACAGTATTCAGTTTAAAAAAAAATTGGTAAAAATAATAGTACGATTCAAGAAAAATTTCACCGCTGGGGAGTCTTAGAAACATGTACTGAACCCACGGGATGCGTACCAGGTACGATGTCTTTTTTTTTTTAAATTTTGCGACGTTACCCCAGCGGCGTGCGGTTTGAACCACGCTCTATCCTGACCGTATGTATCACGGGAAGTGTTCTGAGGAATTGTTCTTCATCTCAAAGTAATTGTACATTTTTGTCCTTGAAGACTACCAAGTACTACAGAACTTTACGCAGCTATACAAAGTCCCCGGCCACACTACATGATCATTCAAATGAAGCTATGTCTGGCTCCGGCATAACACTAGTTTTCTAATATCAGATCTCCTCAATTTATATATTCATACAATCGTTATATATCATATTAGTTTCGATCCGATTTATCCATCTACGCACCTCTTGCAATATACAAAAAAAAATATTTAAACCGTTCCACTTCAGTAGGCGAAATGTAGGTCACCCCAGTAGGGTGAGTGACAAATACTACACTACACTTGTGCTAAAATTCCATATTCAATTTATTTGAAATCAATGAGTATGAATGTCTCTGCTCTTAACCAGCTGATCGTCTATAGTCACAATATAGGCCCTACAGTTGTACCATCCAGGCCGGACTTATTCCTTTACTCGAAGACACTAAAGTGAGGAGTACTTGTAGAGCTTTGCTGCAGCCCGCGACTTCGACCGCATGGGCCACTCTTATTACTTAGAGGTTTACTTCAGGACAACAAGGTGGTGAGGATGAAATTTTAAGTTCTGGCGAGATGTCCTTTGGTGGAATACAGCTGCCGGCATTAGTACGAACAATTTCTCGGAGCACTCCCCATTTCTCACCCATTTAAAGTTTGAGAATAGGTTGAGGTCGTGGCCTAATCAGTGGTCGGTATTTGAGTCGATCGCTAGGTTAAGTTGCTCTTGCTGCGACCGGGTGATAGATAGGTGACCCATTCTAGCGCTGGTTTATATTTGATATCCGACTCATCGCTGTTTCGGAAGGCATGTAAAACAGTGGGACACAATTAATGTCACTTTGTGATATTAGTCGTAAGGTTGTAGAGATAGAGGTTCAGAGGATGTGGTCAGGTGGCAATCGGTCACCTTAACTCGCCCCACAGCCACATTCTCTGCAATCTAAGCGGACCCTGCTACTTAATCGCGATAACGTTAGGAAGAAGAAGAAGATTAAAGGATACTGCAGTGTATACAAAGAAGAGGGTAGTTGGTCATAAGAGTATAAATACAGACACAATCGAGTAAGCGAGAGAGTTGTGTTACGACCGTTGACGGGGTAACAACTATCTAAGTAAATTGTTATCAGTGTCAGCACGACGCATGTATAAACCAATTTGGTGAGTTATAGTTACAGTAAATATTTAATAATATTTATTTATATAATAATATTTAATTATGTTAATAATATTTACGTAGTATCAGAGGATACTACAGAGCCTACGAACGATAGCTACTTACCAACAGGCAGATATGTTTGTTTACTTACACGAAAAAACTAACAACTACAAAAGTTTCATAATAAAATCCAACGAAAGTAAGATTCATACATTACTAAACATACGCAAACAAAGTTATAAAGTTCCATATTACAATATTGGGAAACTTTTTAGTAGGGCGAATCATATTCACTAACGGCTAACCTACTGAGGTTTTGGTTTTCTCGAAGTTGCTCAAAGCTCCAAGCCAATTACTAACTTTTGTCCACTGAAATCAAAACTGTCGTTTTAAAACCCATTAAACAGTATTAATGAGAGAGCAGACGTCATTAGATTTCCGAGATCATTTTTACAAACTTACTTGAGGTCAACTTTCGAAATATTCAGCACTCCAAATCCAAGTCGCCATTTGCAATTGGTTGGCGAAATATCAGATGGCAACTCGTAAGCAAATATGAGTGTGCCCATTGAAACTGCTGCCGATATTGTGACATGGAAATTTCTAGCTTTGTTTACGCGGAGTTTAGAATTTGTGATTGGTTGAGTTTGGTTTGGATGGATTTTATTATTAAAGTTTTGATGTGTGTGTTGTGTTCGTGGAAAGGAGACATTAACTGTTCTAAACTGCTATTGCTAATTTTCAGTAAGCCCAGCGGATAGTTGACTATTTTGAGTATGTCTTATAGAATACTAGCGAACCCCGCAGACGTTGTTCTAGCCGAACGTTGGATTACTTACTATACTAATTTGTATTTGATTACACAGAAGGGTATGTGTAAATGGTCAACAGGGAACTCAGAAATCGTGGGCAAATTTAAGGGTTACAGTTGTTGCAAAAACCTTATGAAACGTTACTTTAATATTGTTTGCAAAGTCAAGTTTCCCTTCGTGCAAGGGCGTCGGAATTTTACGTTTTGCATAATAAGCGTATTCCGGTTCCCTTTCGACAAAACGCTATTTTTCTGTTACCGGAGTAGCCCCGGTCGTAACTTTTTACAGCGCTCACGTGGATTTCTAAATGCGCAAACATTTGTTTTGGGCAAAAAGTTCGTTGTTTTGGTGTTTCGAAGCTAAATGCAAGCAAGGTGAATATAGTGCTAAATAGGTGTAAACGTTAAATGGAATTTGAATAAAGAATCTTCTGAATTTTGAATGAATAGGTTTCGGGCAATAAACCTTCATTTCTTTTTTTATGATTTGCATTTCAAGCTCTTAAAGAGTATGCTAATTCTATACACATTTTACTATTGCTGCGACTTCAGTATACAAAATATAGTGTGAACTCTCTATAAAGTCGTTTCTTATAACGAAAATCTGCCTATTACGTAGGAATTAGATCAGTTTAGTTGACCTAATAGGTACATAGTACACGATAACGCAACAGCCAATCTCTATAACGAAATATATTTAGATATCAGCAAATATTTACAAACGTATTAAATAAATGTATATAAAAAAGTTTTGACAAAATCGTTAATGCGCTTAAATTGGTAATGTTTCTTTGATACTTGCTATAGAAGATTCAGATATTTTTCTGTAGTCCCTCCGTATAACTAGACTCTTTATAACGAATATAAAAGCTCGGTCTCTTGAGATTCGTTATAAAGAGTTTACACTGTATATATATTTTGTGCATCACGACCTATAACTACGACCCTGCTAACCTTTAGACGAACATAAATTACAGAAACAAGTAATTTACATCCAAATTCCAACTAAAAACTTGATAGAACTGTACAAGTAATAAAAGGTATTCCAGATTAAATTCCTCATAAACTCAATTAGAGCCTACCTCTTTACGTTGGAAGCCACCATGTATGAAAAGTACTTATTATTTTTAAGATACCCTTAATGTGTTCTTTTAAGTTAGTATAGTCGACCAAGAAATTGGTTTGCCACGCTAAGGTCGAATGTTGTTTGCACGTCAATTAGTTAAAAGACTTTTTTTTCTTGTTATACAATACGTCAAAAATAACAATAACCCTTAGAAAATATTTCTTTTACTAGGAGCTGTCATTCAAAATGGTAAAGCACTTTCTTGGTCGACCGTACCTTATGCTCACGATTTCATTGGCATAGTGGAATGAACTTCTATTATGCTTAAATTGAAAAATCTTACTATCAAATATGATGAAGATCTACCATCAGTTTATTTATTTATTAGAGGTAACGCAACGCCTGAAGTCCTTTTGGTCAGCAGCCGTTCTCTCTTCCCCATCTACATTTACTTCCTTTTTCTCCATCCCTTTCCCCTACACCTGTCTTTCTAATTAGAGCTAGCGCCACGCTTGTAGCTGATATGGACATTTACCCAGCTCGTAAACAGCACGCACATGGGCCCAGCACGAACATTAACTTGAAATCTATTCTTATGGAACTCCCAAGTGCGACAAGTGCACAGGTCGTTTTTACGGTCGCATTTTTCGTTTTATTGAGTTTTTTTTAATCATAGCGGTGATAAAGAAGTTTTTACTTCAACAAGTGGAACTCGGTATCTATTCGTATTGGATCTAGTTTAACGTTCGTTCGCACGTAAACAATTACGAAAAGAATATACATTAAAAAAAAAAATCATATTGCGGTGACTTGAATTATCGATAGCCTGATTTAGTTGGGGACATCCATAAATTACGTCACACGTTAAGAGGTGGGGAGGGGGTCATCGAAATGTGACATTGTGTGACAATGGGCGGTCAAACGCTTTGTGACATCACATGTCAAAATTAAAAAGATTAAATTAAAACTGCTGTTTTGTTTTATTTTTTTTAAATACATGCATAAAATTAGAAAATTTGTGACGTCACACTAAGGGGGAGGTGGTATACCGTAACTAGGAATCAGGATAACTAAATTTAAAATACACCAATAAAATATATTTTACTGTTTAACGTGTAGAAACTGTTTTTTTCTTTTTTGCTTAGACGTATAATATGTCATGGGTATACGTGTCCCCGCGGCTGTGCTCGTACATTCCAATCTTCGAAATAGTTTACAACTGATTATAATGAAATGTTGTGTCAGGGTTTATTGGCTTTTATCGGGTCCAAAACTATCTTTATTTTATTGGGATTAACCAATAGATAACAATTCAGTTTCGCTTTCCTTCTGTTTCAGTTCTGCCAGCTAAAGCTATACTAGGGCAAAGGCTGACAGCGGAGGGCCAGAGGATATGGCTGTTGGATGAGTTAAGATGACCGACTGCCATCTGACGTCATCCTCGGAATCCCTCACGATCTCTGTAACCTCACTACTAATATCACTCAGTGATATTAATCGGGTCCCACTATTTTATGTGCCCTACGAAACAATAGGCGCCACATCCCTCATTCGCCACAGGCTAGGTCGGATATCAAATACAAACCAGTGTTAGAACGGGTCACCCATCTATCAGATCAAGCCACATATTAAAATGAGTGCATAATGTATAGTTGCACACATATCTTCACCTTTTCATCTTCTCGAAATCAATTTTGTGCAGGTGGTACAGTTTGACATATTTCGGTCCAGTTAAGGTACGCTTAAACTAAGACACAAATTCAAGTAAGGTACGTTTAAACTAAGACACAAATTCCAACATAAATGTCAGACACTAATGTCTGTAGTGTTTACAATTATATGGAATTTTGTTTTCTGCACACAGCAGCTGATGGTCCTTCAACATTGGCTCAAGGGATCTGTTGGGTCGAGAGGCCTGAAATGAGATTACAGGCGATATATGCTAGCGATCATTTGTTTTAGCAAATTAATTGTGGCATGTTCAACTTTTTGCCAACACGCGTCTACAAAAGGCCTGGGGCAATTGCTCAAATTGTTTTCCATGTAATTGCTTAGCAGATTATGGGAGAGCGTTTATTACGTTGTTTTTTTATAACACCCAAAATTTTAGACCCTTTCATGGAAATGAATATGTCTCGGCTTGATGTATGACAGGGCTTAGCACGAACCTTTCTCGACAGTTTATGCACGGCCGAAACCTAACATCAATTAAAACCTTAATTGCTACCGTTAACACTACCTACTTGCTACATTTTGCTTGCATGAAATTAGAACTCGCACGTATAAAGTCCTCGATATTACGGCGATTCAAAAACGTTAACACGTCCCTTCGTTTGAAGTTTCGTTTCGAACGTAAAAGACAGAGTAACCTGTCAAGAAATGTTCGTGCGGGGTGCGCTGGCCTTGTTGTAGAGGTAGAGGCGGATGTCTGCGCGGCTGACGGCGCGCACCAGCGCCGTGTCCCCGTACGTCATCAGCCCCGACCAGCGCACGCTGTCGTTGCTGCTGCTGCCGTGCAGTTTCACCTGCAAACAATAAAGGGTTCAAAGGAGGTTGTGGCTTAATCGGTGGCTGCCATTTGATTTGATTGATAGGCCTTCTCATTTAATTTAGTGGGAGGGGAAAAAGGATTATTAGATATATCTAAAAAAAATGGAGCATCTTTTATCGTGTCCTTCCTGCCCTGCCACCTGTACGTGGGAGGACCTGATGCGAGCCACAAGGAATGCTGTTCGCGTGGCTGAGTTCTGGAACGAAAATGTCTGATGCGCCATCGACACGACAAGAAGAAGAAGAACCCACTTACATAACCTTTTTAGACAATTGAAGATTCATAAAGTCATTTAGCAAGACTAAGGTGGCACACCCACTTTCCTTGCATTACATAGACGATAGGGACGATGTGGGGTGTGGGACAAGGTTTGTATAATAAAAAAAGTAATGACAAAGCGAAAGCGAAAAGGAAATGGCCAGAATCCAGCAGTGTTTTCTGTCGCGTGTCAGGATGGCGTAACTTTTTGACATTTTTGATTTTTTAATTATAGGTAGCGCCACGCTTTCAGTCCTTTTGGTCTGCAGTTGAATTGTGCCGGATACAAGTACCCCTTTCTCACATAAGTTCGGCGTAAAGTGGTGGCAATACCGTCACGTCAAATGATAGTATTGTTGGTCGTACATAAAAAGAAAATTACTATCACCCTTAGGAGATTACCAAAGATTTTTAAAGCCCATGAAATAACGTAAAGGCAGACCACACAATGTTAGTAAAATATAAAGGTTTGTATAGTTCCTAGTTTCTCCGGAAAAACAACTTATAATATGATTATTGTTGATTGAAATTTAACGCAGTTTCTAAAAACGAGTCACGGTGTCACGTTAATAATTTCGATAGCCAATAGAGCTTAATTATAAAGAGTAGGGACTAAGTGACGGATGCGGGCTCTTCACAGGACCCCTCGTTCTCCCCTACCTACCCGACGGTGCACTTGTAAAGCCTGATATAGCTAACAAAGGAAGGAGTTATTAGAGAACCTGAGCCCCATCAACGAAGCGTGTGCAAAAACTTAAATATGAACCCCCTTAAAACAACCTCGTTGACCCTGTTTTACCCCTAGCCATGTTAATATTTAAAAAGGTATATTAGTAATGTTATATCAGATATATCCCAAATATGTCTAATATTCCTTGTTTTCTTGCCTTTAGTGTTGACCGTAAACTCTGGACTATGGTGATACCCGCATGAACATGAATCATATTTAATGAACCCCTCTGTTTTTATTTATTTTTCATATGTACTACTTATAATCGATTATATTATATATGTTTACACATACTTTTCATCGCTCGAATAAAGTGCAAACGAGCATTGCTGAGTAAACTTGATTGTTGTTTCTCCACACTGATTAATATTATACCTTCCACAATTTATGGATGTCCAAAAAAGAATACAAATTTTTCTCATGTTTCGTAATTCATAGTAGTGCACAATATCGTGCGACTGTCGCGCCATATTTGTCGGGCGTTAATATTAATATATTACAATTAATGAATTAGGGTCCTTATTTGTAATACAATACACAAATAAGAACGTTCATCTGTCATTCAGTTTTTATTAGATTTTGAGGATGATAAGTCTGAGTTTGTTTTTAAGCCGAAGTTTAACCGGTTTCCTAGAGAAGACACAGGTTCGAGATCTGTATAGACGAACCAGAAAAAAATGCCTTTCCTGCCATTTGCTTTCCCCTTAAGTGCAACTAGTATTTTATAAATAAATTAAATCTATAGTTATTAATTCTTGACTAATAGACTAATATTATCAATGCGAGAAAGTGCCGCTATGGTCTGTGTGCGATAGTACAGTCTCTACAATCTCTACTAATGACTGTGTTTGTGCCAAAATATATTTATGAGAATGCAAACACATTATCAGGACATGAATAATCATATTAAATACACCGTTGATGAGGTGTTTATTGAAGTAGAGTTCACCAAGAACAGACACCTTTATATTTTTTTATATGCAGAATAAAATCCACTGTCGTCTTTTAATTTATACTGGATGCTGTTCTTCTTCTTACGTACTGAGTTACAGTACGACATAATAATCCCGATGGATTATTAAAAAATATATATATGTACAATATAAAGTGGCATTGTGGAATACATGTTAAAACTGTGAAACACTAATGTGTTTAGTTTCATACACTAATATGCATATCCCACATATTTATGTTAATTTGGTTAAACAATTGTTAACAAAGTTGAATGGGTGAGTAGAATGGGCTGACATTCGCAAGGATCTCGGTTCCAACCACTTTAGATACGGGAGTATTGTAACAGGCATACCAACAGTATTCCTAGTATTTAAAATAAAAAGTGAGTTACTGCAAAATAACGCTAGTATTCGACTTAATTGCAAGTTAGGCACGACTTACGGATCTTCATAAAAAAAGGATACTCATTCCTCAAAGGCCGGCAACGCACCCGCGAACCTCAATTGTCCATGGGCGTCGTTGGTCACACAGTTGAACCGCCCTCCCGTTTACCCCTTGTCTTATACAAACAAAAAGTACAAGAGAAAAGAGATAACATGCGAGAAGTTATGTTAGTTTAGAGTTGAACTGGTTCGCTGACCGCCCACTACGACGTAGAAACAGTCAAATACGCTTATCTGGACCAAGTGCCGAAATGCATCACGTTACGTTACATTAAGATGTTAATCTTCAAACGTTTTACGCAGGGCTACCAGTATTTTCATCTTATTTAGAGCTTTAAAAAAGCACTAACACGCTTCAATCCAAAGACTGAATATTCCTAGATACATATTTATGGTTCTCAAATATCCCATAGAATGAAAACTGGTAAATCTATCATGAGTCATAACTGAAACGTCAACTTCGGAAACTTGTAAATAGAAAGTATACTTTTCTTCCAACTACGCAATAATGTTATCATTAATCACTGCATAATCGATCACAAAGGACGCTTTTTTTGCATTGCCAAATCAGTGCAATAATTTTGTATGAAATTCCATTACTGCTCTAGTTTTCATTAATGCACTGTTTTTTATATTCATATAAATTTAGCACAGAGGTTTAATATATCTCAATAAATTTCATATA
>JANCMC010033613.1:58586106-58605045 GCA_024363005.1 Charaxes varanes
GCTTGTCCTAAAAGCTATCGCCATGGCAAACATGGACTCGAAACTGGTTTGCTTATGTAACCAATTAATGAGTATGGGTTACGACTTACGATATTTATTATTTCGTATAGACCTCGGGGCCCGCCGGAAGGTGTTAAAGCTGTGCATATGATATGGGCTATATAAAAATGAGGGCATAATTTTTAACTAGTCGTTGCCAACAGCCTCATGCTAATAGTTTAATTAACTTTCCAAATTAGATATATTTATTAAACTATTTTGCGCAATTCAAGCTTGAATTTCTTTTTATATCAAAGTGGAAATCCCAAATAGTTTTCAGGTAAAAAGCATCTTATGTTCTGGGTTAAGAAAGTATTAGTTATAATTGTAATTTAAATCATAAAAGAAGTTGTATTGACTTTTTTTTACGTAAAAGTACTGCCAACATGATAATCATGACGTAAGACAATAGTTACTGGCCGATCGTAATGGTGACACCAATGAAATGTCTTAAGAACAGTCCTACCATAATTGAGAATTGTGTCAGCGAATGCTATTGGTGGTTGTTATGGTGGTAGAGATATTGAACTAGTGGGTGCCTAAATTATTTATAATAGAATATGTAAAAGATATATTTAATATAACTTCAAGGACAGAAATGTACAAACACTGAGCTGTGTCTGGCTCCGGTATTAAAGCTATATGTTAAATATATCAGTGAATATTCACTTGAGTCTTTGTGACTAATAAAGACAAAGTGCAACCAAGTGATTTATATAATTTATATCTCCAACAATATATGTATATTAAAAGATGAGGCCCATCCCAGGTTGAAATATTTTCAAGCAGAAATCTCTAAATTGAAAATCCCCAACAGTATTCTCCTTTATGTTGCAGGGAAAATCCGGATCCGAAAATGAATCCAATATTTCAAGTTTGTAGCTTCGGGAATTAAGATCTTTGATCGATCAGTCAGGACGAGTGGTTATATTTTTGTATGCATGGATATCATTGACGTTAATGCAAAGCTTATATGGCACACGTCCGCTGATCTGAAATTGTTTTGGAATGAAAATAGATTGAAAATTTGGTTGTATCAATCAAGTTAATGGATCGATCACAAACTACGGGCCACACGCGCCCTAATAATCTATATTTTTTTTAGATTGTAAACAAAAATACTCAAGCACTTTAAAAGCGAATGTTGCTTTTCCGTCGGAGTGACCTATTTGTTCAGCGCACGTCGGGCCCAGCCCACGCTTCTGGGAAACACTCATTAAACTTTTGACAATTTATTTAAATACCAAGTGCGACGACCCACGAATAAATAAACAATTTTTTTCTTGATGTCATTGCTTTAAACTTACTCTATCGTTTTTTTGTGCTATATAATACCTAAATGAAAATAATACCAGAGAGGAGGTCGTGGCCTAATCAGTGGTCGGCCTTTGTGTCGATCGCTAAGTTTAGTTGATCTGGCTGCGAATGTATGTAATTATATATTTCTAAAAAAAATATTTGTGTATAACAGGCGTCTGTCACCTATAACACAGGCATTAAGATTTTCTACCTTAGGAACAGACGTCCGTGTGTCATATAGTCCTGTATTGCGGATGCCACTGCCATCCATGAGAAGCTAAAATACCTTGCATTAATCCGCGAATGAATACGAGGGAAAATCGGTGTAATGCTGCACCCCGACAGCTACACCACCGAATCCGCCACCAAAGTTACTTTACGAATAACCTTTGTAGAGTCTATCTCCTGATGCCGCTTCGGTGTCGAAGCGAAACGTGCGTTGAGGCACATCGGAAAGTCAGTGTAGTGCTGTGCTTTGGCGAGGGAAAATCGGTGTAATGCTGCAACAAAATAGGGGTGTTAGTTTGACGTGTTCGCTTGTGTGCGTGTGCGCGTGCACGAGCGCGTGTGTTTGTGTGTGGCTAATTAAAAAAAAGATCAATCTTATTTCTTCGAAAATCTTAAGGTTCCTTATAGATGGTGCTTTAGTAAATTGCATCCTCCTACATATACTTTTTTTCTTTTTTTTTTTGTTACAAGGGGGCCGACGAGCAGGCAGCAGGCACCGAAGTGCCTACCGGCGCCCATTTTGCTATCAACGCAAAATTCCACAGCCATAAAACGCCGCCACTGGCATATTGCCCCATACATTGTAGCGTGCCGTGTGTGGCGGCCACCGGCGTCAACTGTGTGCGGCGAGCCATATAAAATGTACGAAAATTACAGAAAATATTGCAGTGGCGGCGTTTCGTGGTTGTGAGTTGTGGCCCGTGTGCGGGTACCTTAGGGACTATGTCCCTGGTTTGGCTCAAAGTGGCAACAAGTGAAATAAAAATTTGTGATCAAATTGTTTTTGCTTGTGGAAATTCAATCCCGACTGCAACGGGTTGCAAATTCTTAAAGCGAACTCATAGACCCAGCACGAGTAAACAAGTGGCAATATGAACATTAAGGAATTGTGAAGCAGTACTCAAATGACATTTAGAGGAGGTCGTAGCTTAATCAGTGGCCGGCACATAAGTCGATCGCTAGGGTAAGTAGATTTTACCGCGGCCGGGTGATAGATGGGTGACCTATATTAAAACTGGTTTTTAAGTATCCGACCTCCTACGTGTTTCGAAAGGCCCCATTGTGTCTGTATTTATAGTCTTATGAACAGCTACCCTCCTCTATGTATACACTACACTACATTTTCTCTCCACTCTACATTTTAGGGAGACAATTTTCTTAACGTTTCATGGATTTACCGTGCGGGTGCCGGGTCCATCTTGTTGCAGAGGAAGGAACCATAGCAGTGCCAGGGAATTGTGGCCCAGTTGTAGGTTTAAGAGCGCTCTTTAAACTGGCCACTAACATTTACTTTCACTTGCAGTGTTCACTCCCCTAGCCGCCAATAATAATAACGCACGCCGGTTGTTACGCTCAATGCAATTTGGAAAAACAATAATTGTATTAGCTATAAAATAATATAAACCGCTCTGACCATGTTTAGGCTTTGGAAATTAAAATTCCCTTGGTTGAACTGCAGGCAAAAGTTAATGTTAATACATTGTCAAAGTAAATTCAATGAAACGCTGAGCGTCAAATTTGTTGGGGGAAGGGCTGGGCTGTTTAATGAACTTTGCATCTGTAAGATTTATTATACCACCTATGAGTTGCCTGTGATGTATATATATATTTGCATGTTTCCTTTGCACCTGTGCAAAGCCGGGGCGGGCCGCTAAACTTATACTAATATCTAAAGCTGAAGAGTTTGTTTGTTCGGTTGAACGCGCTATTCTCAGGAAGTACTGGTCCGATTTGAAAAATTCGTTCAGTGTTAGACAGTCCATTTATCCACGTCTTCCGGTCCAGATATTATGCTTGAATCTGAACTATTGTGTCAAATCACCTCAATTCCAGACAAAGCTTTCAAACACCTTATCCCCCTGTTAGTAAGGGAAGGGTGTCATCAGAATGTGCCATTGTGTTACAACGAGCAGAGGCGGTCAAAAGCTTTGTGACATTACACAAGAAAATTTATTTATTTTCCTTCCTACATAAAATAACTGCAATATTTTCATTTATGTGATGTCACACCTGTGACAAGGACATGGAGGATTGTAAAAAGTCGTAAAATTCGTGTGACTTTATGCATGGATGACCCCTTATCCCCCTTTCTCGCCGATCTCATGTTGAAAGACGTACTAGTACCTGGACGCGACGGCCGCAGATCAAAAGGACTGTAAGCGTGTTGCTACCTTAAATTAGATAAATGGATAGGATTAAGGATAAAGGAATAAGATATGGAGTAAAAGGATATAAAGTCAGATGGAATGGGGAAAAAGGATACGGATACTGCTGTCATGAACGGTATAGAGGGAGTGACAATAGCAGCTAGGGTAGTCCAGGGACCCGTACTCGTAGTTGATCTAACCAGTGCGCTTAATTGTTTTGACCGCCTCTCGCACGGGTCACTGGCGACAAATTTATACTCAATGTCCATTATTCATTCAATCACTGCCAATCTAGATGTAATATACACAAATACACTGAAGTGATATTTACTGCAACTAGTACGTACTACCTTGAATATGAAATTAACAGTGATCACGATGGCTCCCACGTAAATTGCTGTAACCCCAAATTCCCAGCTTTACAGTAGAGCGCTACAAACAACGAAATTGTTATATAATGGTCAATATAATTGGCGTTTAGTTGACCATGAAGTGCATGGAGTTTGAGTTTAAAATCGATGCACACACACAAGCAAACGTTGCAAATTTTGTGGATGGTCGAGCATTTTTAGACTGAACGCACTGTACACGTATAGTCGACCTAGAAATTGGTTTGCCACGCTAAGGTCGAATGTCGTTTGCACGTTAATTAGTTAAAATGCGTATTTTTGCTCGTTACTTTTGAGCAAAATTTTCTTTAACTAGGAGCTGTCATCCAAAATGGTAAAGCACTTTCTTGGTCGACTGTACATATATTGGTGTTCTTTTTTTTAATTGAAAGGTAAAAGCAAATGTTGTTTATTCAACAGCACAGTTATTTATTGGCATTGATTAATACTGGCCGGTAAATGATCACGAAAAACGTCTTGCGAAGACGTGCGTGCGTCCACCAATGTACGTGATACACCTTTTAATATTTCTTATCTGTATAACATGTTAATGTGGCCTCTGTAAATAACCTGCATTAGTTATAAAGATAGCAATCGGGGCGTGATCTCTCGGGAGCTGGTTTAGATGAATTGCGACGTGTCCGTAAAAAAATAGGCGTAACGCGCAATACACTAATAGAATAATAACACATTTGTTTTAAAATATTTATTGTTTATTGTTAGTTTTCATATATTGTAAGATACATAGAGTAGCAAGCTCCTAGTATGCTTGAAAACACCTGTGTCAGGAGGTATACAGTAGTGCACAATAATAATTTATGACTTAAAATGTAATTTCAGTTGTTTTAAATATTCAAATGAATGTAATTTTTTTAATATTTGCATGCCGAAAAGGTGTGATACAGCTAAGGTGTTATAATAAGTTACATCAATACTGTGTACCAGTAATGAATGATTTGATTTAGAAATGATAAACCAAACTAAAAAAGGAATAAAGTGGCCAAGGACGTGTCAGGACTCGCTCATATAGAAGGGTTCCGTATCTGATACGAGACAAAGGTATTTGTTTGTAAGCCCGATTTCGCCCAAAATAATTTTCCTAATGAGTTTTTAGCGTGACCTATCAACATGAAAAAATTTCGAGGCTCTATTTGTTACATTTTGGAAATCATAGGGAGGGGGACAACCTTGCGATCGGGCAGACGGACAGACAAAGTGTTCCATGTAGGACTATGGAACCCTAACAAGCGCATGTGTGTATGTAATGTTGGTGTTTGTGTGTATGTGCGTCTGTGTGTTAGTGTCTGAATGTCATTCTCCTATCGGATTTAAAATAGATATAAATTAATCCACTTTCCGGTTAAAAAAATAATATGTATGTAATTTTTACTTCTAATAATATATAGTCGTGTGGGTTAATGATTCTATCTTACTCCTTTTTTGTGGAATACATAAAAGACGACTAAGGAACTCCTGATGAATGCGTCCTTATCTGTCTGGAATATTTATATCTTTGATTAAATATTCTCCATTGAAAAAAGGAATAGAATAAAGTTACAGATCTAACTAGTATCGCCTAACGCCTAATTCGCACTAGAGTTAAAAAAAACGTTGCGTTAAATTAAGGCGTTTACGTTTTTTTAGCGCCCTTGAATAGGAAATATAACGTATATGTCTATATACAGCGTTGAAAATAGATTGTTCCATAAAAAAGTCGCGCATTTTAAAAGTGCTGTGTGAGCATAAACTTCATAATGTTCTATTCGAACGCTTTTTAAACGCGCGGTAAAAAAACTCTCGTACGTATGAGACCTAAGATGTTGCCGCATAATTTATTACGGCCCTATCGATGTCCCATAGCTATTTCATCTCGTTGCAACAGTACATTCATCTTATTATGAAAGCGACTCGGGTGGTTACTTACAATCAGTATGGATTGTGCGGCCGACAATAAATATCGGACGGCGTGTTGAGATGCGACTAATTAAGTTCTTGTGCATCGGACAATGCGTGGGCGAGTACGTCTTCACGATTATAATCTGTGTTTTATGCAAAATAACACTCTATCTCTGATGGTATAGAATCTATTTTTGTATACATATTGGTTTTAAGTATAGAGATGATATTAAGAAGCGATTAGAACTGGCTTCATTAAGCAATATTTTCTATGACGGTTTCCTTTTTCAAAACTGACGTATCGGACGTTTTTTTGATACGTTTTTATGTATGAAGATACATTATTTAAGTTTCTTTTTCACATCATTAATTGATAGTAGAATATAATGACATAGTTTATTGTAATACTAATAATAAAGGTTTGTGTAAAATTAATAATGCAACTGTACCATTATAGCTTTTACACAAATATGTATATAGTTACAGTGTTTTTGGTATTTTCGTTTTGTTTTATAATTATTTACACTGCAGATGTTAATGTAGTATTATAAATGTATACTAATATAGTTTGTTTGTCACGGCTAGTTTATAGTAGTATATAATGTAGATTTGGAAGCAAAAATCAATGGCCCATTTCACTGACTTTCACTAGTTTCTAATGAGTGATACTATAAAGTAAAAATTTTAATAAGAATTTAAAATATTAAAGACAACAAATTAAAATTGAAAAACGAGAATTACAGAAGAAAAAGAATAAAAATGGCCAAGAGCCTGCTAACATACGCTTATATAGAAGGGTTCCGTATCTGATACGCAAAAAAGGTATTTACTACATAACTTCAAAAGATGTTTTCCGATTTATGTGATCCTAGCACAGACATTTTCATCCTAAGTAAAGTCTAAATTAGTGGTAGCACCATTCTTGTAGCCGAATTGGCCAGACGCGTCAGTGTACCAGTACCTCTTTCTTACATAACACTGACGTGAAATGGCGGCAATACAGTCATGTCAAGTGATGGTACTGTTGTCGCGTTTAGTTCGGTTGTGATCCTAGCACAGACATTTTCATCCTAAGTAAAGTCTAAATTAGTGGTAGCACCATTCTTGTAGCCGAATTGGCGGGCCCACCCCAGGGGATGCTTCAACCCACCACTGGTGTTGGCACGCCGGAACACATGGCGTGCTGTCCACCACGGGGACCTCAGCGTGACAGCAACTAACGGTCCGTGCCAGTCACTGCCACAGTCCCCACTCAGGGAATTTGGGGTTACAACAACTTACGTGGGAGGTACCGAAGTATGCTTTTTTCTTAAAGATTCATATGCAGTATCGTTTCGAAGAGACGGAGATGGCTGAATGATTGAATCTCTAAAGTTGTGTTCCCTCTATCTGCTGAATACACGGACATCTATATGCTTGAAATAGACAGTAATCTTACAACACAACTTTTACAGAACAAATTCTTTCTATAGAAAGAATAAATAAAATGAAAACATAAAAACCTTTATTTATATGAAGTTTAAGCTAATATTACTTAATATCGATTCGATGGCTGGCCCGTTGGCGCAGTGGGCAGTAACCCTGCCTTCTGCTCCAGGGGTCGTAGGTTCCATTCCCACCTCGAGTCTGGGTGTATTAGTAGCGCCACGCTTAAAGCCGTTTTTGTCTGCAGCCCAAATGGGCCGGCGCACCCGGGATCCAGTACCTCTTTCTCACATAAGATCGGCGAGAGGTGGCGGCAATGCTGTCACGTCAAGTGATGGTATTTTTGTCGGCTTTTGCTCCACGCGAGGTTTCTGTCCTCGCTGAGCTGGCCTTAGGATACCTGCGTTATTCTTTGACAGATGTACCGCCCCAGTCAAACTCCCCGCCTGGCAGTGTCCTCGAACCGGATCACGACCTCACATAATCAATAAAAGCAAAGATTCTTTTGATTATTATTTATTTGACTGGCCCGTTGGCGCAGTGGGCAGTGACCCTGCCTTCCGCTCGGGGAGATCGTGGGTTCGATTATATGTATGATATAAACGTATGTATTTATATTTCTACAAGAAAAAAGTATTTTGTATATCAGGCGTCTGTTACCTATAAACACACGCATCAAATTGTCCACCTTAGGAACAGACGTCCGTATATCATATTGTCCTGCATAAAATTTTTTTCTCGAAGTTGTTGTTTGCACTGTAATGAGTGATATACTCTCGGAGGAGGCTGACATGGGTTTTATTTAAGGTAGACATGCTAAAATAGGACATTTTGGAGTTTTTCGACGTTACGTTACACAAACACATAATATGACCTTTGAGCCTCAAAAGCTCAACGGTAAGGTATGGACTAAAATCCGCAAGGTACCCGGTTGAAAACCCCACCGCCGTTGGGGTATTGTCGTACCCACTCCTAATACAAGCTTTTAATCTTACTATTATATTATGTGTGCGTCAAAAAATCTCATCTTGAAAAATCTCATCTCGAAAAAGCTCATCTCAGAAAAGCTCATCTCGAAAGAGCTCATTCCGATAAAAGCTCATCTCGAACAAGCACATCGCAAAAAACTGATCATCAGCTTTCAACTTTCATTATCATGATGACCATCATCATTAGCTCTCCCCCACTCCCACATTTGAGTCGTTTGCTAGGTTAAGCAGTTCTTATTGCGGCACGTCCATTTATTTGTTATCCTTTAAATCAAATTTTATTTTGATTTTTTATTATATTAGCGGACCCGGCAGACGTTGTCCTGCCCGAACGTTGGGTTACTTATCCTATAATATTATTCCCCGTTCCAGTTCCCCTTCCGTTCCATTTCCGTTCCGTTTTCTTTTCGCTTTGCCATTCCTTTTTTATTATACAAACCTTGTCCTAGAGAACATATATCAGATAGAGATATTCAAGTGTACAGGCTAGTAAAAATTACATAACACTCGGTAGGAAAGCCAATAGAGTGAATATGACAATATAGGGTTTGGGAGACCAGGGAGGGGGGTTTGAAGGTTTGGATCAGGTCTGCGGAGGGTCTTCAAGGGGACGAAACCTCACGAAGCCGTCCTGCGCTACCAACATACTGCCGCCGCCAGATTCGGGGCCCAGCTCATCCTGGGGTTGGGAGTAAGCCTCGTATGCGCAGTTTCTAGGGGCCGGTTGGGGGGGCCTTTATCTAAGCATTGTGTAATACTCCATTATGTATACATTATTCAACAGTACCATCACCCGACGTGACAGCATTGCCGCCACTTCACACCGATGTTATGTGAGAAAGCTGTACTGGTACTCGGACTTAAATTAAAAACTTGTATTAGGAGTGAGTGCGACAATACCCCAACGGCGGTGGGGTTTTAACCGGGTACCTTGCCGATTTCAGTCCGTACCTTATACCGTTGAGCTATTGAGGCTCATTAAAACATTCAACGGTCAACAGATGGTGCTAACGTAGCTATTTTTCTAATTGGAATGGGGGACGTATTACATTTTCATGGTTCCGCAGTACAATAATGCAAACGGGCAACAGTCTACGCTTGTGTTAAATTATCACTAACTAGATGTGTATTATCAGTATCACGAATCGCACACCGACACAGCAGAGCGATAGCGAACATGACGCTAGTAAAATAACATCTTTCAATATTAAATCAACAAAACGGTCCTTACACAAATATAAATACGTAATACTTCTGAAAACCCAAGATTTTGGTAAATAAAAAAATTACAAATAAAAAATTAAACATTTCATGCAAATATGAAGTAGCTTATTTTCTATTACATTATAAATAATATATTAATACAATAAATTAGAAAAATCCTTCTTTTTATAGCCTTCCACAAATTAGCCATGATTCTATAAAATATATATATTACTAACTTATTTTCGGCAGTCAATTCATTAAGATAAGCTGTATTATAACAATTTTGAACGCGAATATACCGCGAGAATTTATACCTTTGTTTTTTTTTCGATATTCACAAGTATATTAAAATTTATACCGCAAAAACTTAACTTTAAAAACTTTGTGTATGTGAAATTGTGTCAAGAGAACTAAAATAGTAGATCTTTTTAAATTGTTTATTATTATTACATTATATCCATATTCTATAAATAAATTCATAGGACTATATGACACACTGACGTCTGTTCACAAGATTGACAACTTAATGCCTGTGTTATAGGTAACAGATGCCGGTTATACACAATTTTTTTTGGTTATATAAAAACGTTCATATATGATACACACGTATGACTCGAGGTGAGAAACTACCTCAAAACCCACGGAGCAGAAGGCAGGGTCACTGCCGACTTGTCAAACGAATAGACATACTAGCTTATTCCATTTATAGTATATCAACAACTGAAACACATGAATTATTTTCAACAACGAGCAAAATTCTCAAATTTGATGTAGACGAGCAATTAAAAAAGAAAACAAAAGCTTTTTTTTAGAGAATTTTGAAGCTGTTGAAAATACATATATTTGGAATAAACAGAATATTAGGAATATACTGACACATATTCTGGTCACCCTTTCAAGTAAATGAGAATGGGGATGGGCACTTAAAGGGGTGAGACAGCAGACCAGCGATATCTGATTCAAATCTATTAAATTAAGGTCAGATCGCACCTTTCAACCGCTGAACCACTGCGAGTCTAATATTCCATTTATTTAGGTTTAATGGATGGATGAATTCATTAAAAATTGTTATATGAATGAAGGTGAGTATGTGTTTATTGGGTTTGTTGAAAACTATGTTTCTGTATGGACTAGCTATTGAGTCAACTCAGAAATTTTTAAATTGGAAGGGGTGGTTTATTCTCAGAAGAAGAGAGAATTAGGGTTCTTTGTAACAATAAATTAAAAAGCCATGGCAATTGGACAAAATCATTGCAGTAAACGCTTACAATAACGTGAGTTTTTTTGCTAGTGACGTAATGGTGAGGCTTTTGGTGGTATAGAATGAGTTTTCACAATTAAAATCATGACAATCTCACTATTAGTGGTTCTTTACAAAAAGGTTACATTCCTCTGACCCTTTTTTCCCTTCCGGTGACGCTGTCGTGGCCAAGTGGGTAGGACCCTAGGGCACTTTGACTTCCAAATTAGAAATAGACAGATGGTATAGATAAAGTGGAGGCTTTTCACAGTGGTGGCTAGTACCGTAATAAGGAGTTTTGTTGAATAGGACGAGCTTTCAATTATCAAATCAATGTGCTATATGAAGTATGCACTACTAGCGGTAATCGCGTCGCCATCGCTCGCGTGATACGCTTAGTTGTCTACGGGCGAGTGTCGGTGACGGTGATGCTTGTGTCTGTGGCGCTGCGGGTGCGAGCCGCCGTAAACCTCGCGCACTCCCGACCTGGAAAGTGACAACGGGCGCCCAGTTAGTTGCACCTTTAATTGCCGCCCTAATTAGAACGTGAATGCGCGATGGGGGCGAACCTAAAAGTACGTCAGACGTGCGATCAAACATATTGATGTCTAAGAAGTGTCCAAATTGAGACTCGATATGATCGCGCGTATTCAATCGCAACACTTGAATCATCACTACTTTCGATCGCATGTTTGTACGAACTAAGTGCGCTCGAATCGCGCATTTGCAGTTTGTTAGAAGGACGTTTAAAACTAGGTAAAATGCGCATGTAAACACACGAAGAACACCAATGATATATGCACTTTCAAAACTGACGTGACACAATTCAAAACTGTTCGTTTTTGGAGAATTCACAAAAATTAATCTAAATTTGTTGCTACACAATATTTCATGATTTTTCTCTACAATTAATTTAATAATTAACTGAAATAATATAGGATTTTGAACTTTCTTTATTCTCTTAATAGCACTAGTAAAAAATAAATTGGCGAGCTTAATGCCTAAAGCGTTTTCTGCCAGCTTACCTTAGACGAGGTAACTTTCCTTTAATATAAGTCATTTTAACAAAGCTTTGAACTTCGTCACCTAAATTTTGAAGGTCTGATATGTAAAATAACTATAAGGATATTTATTTATATATTTAATGTGTATATATACCTAAGATAGGTATTTTTTCTTCTCAAATATACACTTGAACTTTTTTTAATTGTGCAAAAAGGGAGAAAATATGGTCGAAATATTTACAACGTCTAGATTTGTAGGTCCGCTCACGAGTATACCAAAGACGCATTAGGTATATACTTCGAGTAGATTAAATTTGACGACCTCAGATTTTTCATACTCTAAGTAACGGCCTCCAGACGCTTTTCCATCAAACCTCCTTTCGTTGTCATATACAAATTTTTATGTTATACCACAATATTAATCCAATAATTTTGCTTTACTTTAGAATGCGTATTTACTTAGTTGTTTAAGAGACGATAAAACCAACAACACAAAAAAGCTTTATGGAAAGTGACAGTAAATGTATAGTACACAGCAGGAAATCCCCAAACCGTAATCGATAAACAAAAAAAAATAATAGATTATCGGAATGATGAAAAAGCTTGGGAATAAACTGCTCTAATCGCATCTGACTGAATATTGTGGTGGTAACAAAAAATATACATTCGACTGAGTCTGTTGTGAGCTCTTCTCAGACACGAGGCCCTAGCACTAACATTTCGAACCGTTCGAAGTCGATGAGTCGACTTTATTTACGATGAAAATATTCATGTCACGGGTTTAATTAGTTTTTATAATTTACCGCAATATAATCATATGCTAATCGAATGTATGTCTTCTACGATGTAAAAAGATAGCCGTTTATCGCGACTTTGTCCGAGGAAAATTGAGTGTGTCCTTTGACGTCCTTAAAATTCGTTCTTAGCGTATACGAACAATTAACAGTGACATTGTAGTGATAGTGTGGGTTGCGGGGATGATGTTAGACGGCAGCCGGTCATCTTAACTCGCCCCACACCCACATCCTCTGCAATTTAAGCGGAACCGCGGCGGCGTATTCTTCGCATAGGAGCACAGTAGGTGGACGACGGTCCGGATTGCAAGCATTTAACCTCTGGATCCGATTGGGAAGAGACAGGGGAGGTGTCCGATGATCCGTGATGGGAAGAGAAAGAGGTCTATAATGATGATTATGACAGGTGCATAATATTCCAGTATCCCCTCAAACTAAGTAATTATACGCTTGTACTGTGAGTTGTGACCATAGTTCAGCATCGGTTTTTTTCTTCTTAAGGATACTTTAAGGTAGTACTTGGCAAGAAGAGATATATATGCTTACCTGTCTTAAAAGGTATTCAGTCCGGGCTAGTTTGACGTAGCCAGAAGACGCGCGAGTCTCATCGATCTGTTGTCGTAAAGCCTGTACTAATATCTACACGACGCTATTATATCTCTCACCAACAAACTTCCCTGTGGAAGTGTATTCCCATACACTTTGGATGTATATGCTGGACCGCCTCAAAAGAAGGCCTTCAGTCTGGGTTAGTCTCAAGTTATCACGAAGCACATGAGGGGGGCAGCAAGAACGCGCCTGAGGCTCCACCAGGCCAGTTCGCGAGTCTCCTCCCGCATCCTCAAGGTCATAGAGCGGCACACAATATTTCATCCGGGGCATCAGGGAGCTTCTGGTGCCCTATTTAATAGATGATGAGGGCCCCGCTGGTTTTTAGTGGGTATTCTAGCAAATTGCTAATATATGGACTCCCACTAATGGCCGCCGAAGACCAGGGCCGCCAAGTTAGAAGTGGCGCGACGACTTAGACGTGAAAAAATCAACCGAGTCCGATCCGAGTGTAAATAGTCAAAAGATATGTCTGTGTATGTCCCATTTCTCATACATTTGCAAAGGGAACCAAAACTTACAGGGTACTTTCCGTTGACCTAGAATCGACTTTTAAAAAAGTCATGCTGGGCCCACAGTGGACCCTCAACGCGCGTAGCATTAGCAGTGATTAAAAGCGTGATAAGATAAAGACTTGCCCTCCTGTGGGCCTAGCACGAACATTTTTATCCTAAATAGAGATGTAATAATTTTATTAGTAATTTCTTGAATAATAAATTATGGAAGTTGAAATTATATTTTTTATTTAGGGCTAGCCAGCAGCAAGATCTACATAAGCTCTTGTTGCGACCAGGTGAAAATTAGTGACTCATTTTAAAACTGGTTTATATTTAATATTATCTCCTCCCTGTTTCAGTCTGCACTTAAAAGAAGGGGACCCGATTAATGTCACTGAGGTATTTTAAAAATTTTGAATTTTATTATTTATGGAACAATGACTGATTGTATGGTAAAATTATAATTCTTGGATCGGATAAGGGCTTAAATATATATAGTGCTGAAATGCGAAATGTGCTCGGTCACAGCACAATGCCGCTGTTTGCAGCTAAGCGCTTACAAAGGCGCGACAGCACGATGATAATATTTTTAGCGGATAGATAATGAAGGTAGAAGGGCAGGCGGTTTACCCGAGTGGATATATTGCAAACACCAGAGTTAAATTAGATTCACGCCTATAGCTTCAAGATGAATAAGGTTTGATTCCGAAAGTTCGGTATTTTTTTTTATTAGACACGCCAATAATACAATATAGAAACATTATAAAATAGTGTGATCCTACTTTGCTTTAATACGCGAATGAATACGAGGGAAAATCGGTGTAATGCTGCAACCCAAAAGCTACATCACCGAATCCGCCATCGAGTCTATCTCCTGATGATGCTTCGGTGTCGAAGCGAAACGTGCGTTGAGGCACATCGGAGAGGTCTATATTAAATTGACTTTTGGCGAAAAACTTGCTATGAATTTATAAACGCTAGGACCTGCGGCTATTCTGTCAATCATGCATTTATAATAGATAATATTATTAAATATGTCTTCGTCGGTTATTTTAATGTGTATGTTCATTGAGTGTGCTAGATCATAATCTATTAATAAAGGGATATCTTAAAGCCCGTGACAATCTTACAATATATGTATATATATGTATATAGCACATCATACACATACATACATAATATAATGTCATCTTTTAATTAACATGTAAATTTTGTGGGCCTAATGTTGGTGACGTGTTTCCAGGAGTGGTCAACCTTTTTCCCTTCATGTACAAGTTGGTTATGAGTGTGCCTGAACAATGCGTTATATTTCTGTAAAAATCAATTTTAAAATCTCAAGTGGAATAAAAACACTTGAAAACAATGTACACTAAAAACACTTGTGAAATAAATTTTCCATTAGCAAGTGGAATAAAAATACTTGTAAAACTTATTGATTAGATTATGGGTGGGTATAAAAGCGAATGAATGTTGTCTAGAAATAAGTATTTAATTTTATATTAAATGTTAAAAATTTTTTCATATTTCAGGATCAATACCATCTTTGGGAGCTGGAATTATTTTTGGATCAATCTTAGGTATTAATCATTTAATATGTGAAATTTGTAAATTCTATATACAAAAATGTTGGTTGGATACTTTCCGGTTTTTTTTTTGGGGGGGGGGGGGGGTATATTTGTAATGGTTTTTATTCGTCGGGTTTTTGAAAGGCTTTTTTTTAATTATTTTTTTTTGGATTCTTCACCTAAGTGACTACCGACGCCCATGGACACCTGCACCACCAGAAGGATATACAACAATACCATCATTTGACGTGACAGCAGTACCGCCACTTTACGCCGACCTAATTTGAGAAAGAAGTACTGGTACCCGGACGTGTCGACCCTATTTGACTACAGACCAAAAGGACTGCAAGCTTTAGTTAGTACCTCTACTACCTCTAATTAGATAAACAGATAGGAGTAAAGGAAGATAAAGGTAGAGACAAAGGATAAAAGTTCTGGAATTGAGGCGCTACAATAAAGGGTCTCTTTTTAGTGGTAAACGCGCAAACTTGTGTTTTCGATAGGTTAAAAAGGGCAAGGTTTTGTTTACCCCATTCCGAGACCTGCTCCAAGGACGTCTCAATTTCTAACACAAGTTTCTTTCTATACTCCTCTACTTCAGAACGAGGGATATTTGCTCGGCCAGTGTAAATGGCATCACCTGTACTGTCATCTGCATAGCAATGCATATTGCTGATTTGCAACATATCATGAATAAATGACCTGCACTGGTAGTGGGGCCTCCCTCTATATAAGCCTTGTAATATGTAGCTTAAGAGCACTGCTGGGTTTCAAATTAACTTTTTTAATCTATACGCACGCACGCACTTGTCGGTGGTCTTCCGTAGTACATCCCTGCCCCCTACACACTACCGCAAACATGGCCGATTTGACAGACAGTTATCAAGTGTATACCGCCGCATTCGGACGCCATCGCACCTTCTATTTCGACCGCGACTCTCAAAGGAGCTATGTTTGCCGTTGTTTGAATAAATGTTGTTTTTTACTTTCTTTTGTTTTTTATATTACATTGTCTTTAGGTAATGTTGGTGGTATCAGTTATTGAACAAGCTAAACTGGACAATTTATTTTTTGTTGTGTTCTTTATTATTAGGACACCGTTTGTTATACTAAGAAAAGAATTGCAAACCGAAAGCGAAATAGAAATGGAACGGAACGGAACGGAACGGGAACGAGAACGGAAACGGGACCGGAAAAGGGAACGGGACTCGATTTCTTTTTATCAATAAATTTACAACACCACGGGCTGAAGGCTTCTACCAATTTTTAGTTATTGTATTATGCCACAATATATATTATATTATATTATGCTATGTTATTGGGATGTCACTATTATAGGACCAGACTCATCTGGACCTCAAAGTCTTAACTTTGTGTGACATCCCAATCTGCTGTTCATCTTGGCCAGCACGGGGGCTCAGTAAGCCGTTGATGAAAAATTATAGTCGGGTATATTTTGTCTTTCACGCGCCCTCATAGCATTGCCCTCCCGCCGCAACTTTTGTTATGTCAACATTCCAACACTTGTGTTCCTCTTAAGCGCCGACCAAAGAAGATATGACTTTTTCTTGTATCCTATGCCAATTATAATGTTTTCTATCCGATTTAATATTGATTTTTTTTTCTTAGTGACACTATAGAACACTATGGCTACTTCAAAAACAGAAAAATATAAAGCACTTGTAGTATATTATATGACAGAACGAGACCATGAACGTAAGCATGTCTCCTCCCGGGGTCAGGGTGTGTTCCCCAAATGCGTTGTAGCGCTTGAGGAATAGATTTGGACAGTCACAAGGAAGTGCCTGGCCGTTTCCAGGTCCTCATGACAGAACCTGCAGACTGGTGATTGACTTAGGTTGATGGTATGGAGATGTTTCTTCGTGACCACAGTGGACCGCAGCTAAACTAAACATCATACATCTATGATGTTTAGTTTAGATGCGAGCAAGCAATGAGTCCAAGAGGGGAGTTTGGGATTTACTGGCTCTATGTCAGGTGGGTATTGGGTTCAGTGCGTTTCCTTTTCCATACAAATACAAGCGGGCTCGGCCGACGTTATCTCACCCAAAACTGTGGTTTCAAATTTTCGACCTCCTCCTTGTTCCGGAAGGCGCGTAAAGCAGTCGCTCCTGATTAATGAAACTGAGTGAAATTAGTCGTGAGATTGGGGGGTTCCAGGGAGCATACATTTTTAAAAATAAGCTTTTCATGTTAATCATCGAAGCTATGACTTTTAAATTTAGAGTATACAGATATTGCCATCCTCATCCCATTCTTGAGCGCGCAATGTATCGTGAACATTGGGAAACAATCGTCAACAAAATGTTGACATGCAAAACAAGTCGACGACCCGCTCCGCGCTACCCATGTTATGTACTTTTAAATTTTATTTACATTGCGGTTTGATGAAATAAAATATTGAAGAAATTTGTTTCTGATTTAAAATCGTATTGGGGCAGATGAAATAATGATAGTATACAGTATTCAGTTAAAAAAATGGTAAAAAAAATTATACATTTCATGAAAAAGCTGACGTAAAATTACGAAGAAATCGTGTACTTAACCCATGGGATGCGTATCCGGTACTATATCTTTTACACCCTGCATATTATATTATTAGATATTTCATAATAATAATAATGCGTTATAAGAGCACCGGTTTTAGTAATGGGTGCCACAATAGCCCAGCGGCTTTTGAACCAGGGACCGTGTCGATTTCATTCCATCCCTTCTACCGATGAGATCTTGAGGTTCGAAGTATCTCGTGCAGCTCTAGTATTTTCTAATTTAGCTCCAGTATCCGAATTGTTATGGGTACCTTAGTCTTATTTTTTTTTTAATTTATCTAGCACTATTTATTTTTATTGCAGGGTGTGATAGCAAAAATTGCAAATCTGAGCTTTCTACAACGCCTGGGATTGACAACTGCACTGAATGCAATAGGAAACCATAAAGAAGCATTTTTAAAGTTGCCAGTACAGAGGTAATCTTAAATTATATTCGTTAATAACATAAAGTGCCGTTTACTGATATATTTGTATCGCGTTAGTGACTTCTTGTGGGTTAGCAAAATCAGTAAAACCCTAAAAAATATTTTTCTCAAGGATTTAAATATTCTATATTTAATTGCTCTTAATTTTTTCCTAAAAGCCAACATCGATTCTTAAAACATACTCAAATCGTAATTTTTTTCGATTTATTCGAACACAGTAATAATAAATAGAGATCTGAAATTTACTGTATCAAAGTATCTTATTAGTACTAACATACCCTAAAAAGGTAAATTACCCTAAAAATCTGTTAGTCTGTTATACCAAATGTTTCTGTAATAAAATTTAAAAAAAAAATCTTCTGATGCTGATTCACTTAACTTTTCGTCCTATGGCCTTTATTCGAATACTTGTTAATTTGAACCAACGTATAACATAATAAATAAGACAATAATTTCATTAACTCTTGCTTAATAAGAATGCTGTCTATTGAACTCAAGAGATATATGAAAATTATAAGCTCGAGTTTCTCTACCGTTGCTTACGTTTAATTTTATTCTGCTAAATCATTTTCAGGTTCTTCTGGGGCTACGAAGATCGTATCATCACCATAGCGAAG
>JANCMC010033613.1:58605145-58615869 GCA_024363005.1 Charaxes varanes
TACGTTTAATTTTATTCTGCTAAATCATTTTCAGGTTCTTCTGGGGCTACGAAGATCGTATCATCACCATAGCGAAGCCATTTTTGAGTTTACAAGGACAATTGAATTTCGATAATTTTGGACTTCTTGTTACTGTAAGTAGTTATTTTATTTTATTTTATTCTACATTTTACTGGGCATTTTATAATTCCCGGGCAAACTTTTAAGAATTTAGAAGTTCTGAATACTCTTAAGAATTTTCTGCTCCGTCCAAGATTACGTTTGTGAAATCAGAAAGACGCACAGAGTACTGGTAGTAAATTTAGAAGCCTCGCTAAAACTCGTTTCGAATTCCGTTTATTTTGTTTTAGTCCCAATTGCAATTACTTCGTAAAGCTGGCAGTAGATAGCGATAGTACGCTAATAACTAAGATATTTGGTAATAACAGAAAAAACGAATCAACATTTGGGCAAGACAATGTCTGCCGGGTTCGCTGGTTTATTCATATTAAAAAAAAAAACGAACAATCGCAGCATTATGATAACATATCGTTACTTTTTTATTTGTATTTAGAAAAATGGTACCTCATCCGACGTGTTCACGATCAACACCGGTGAAAGAGACATAAACAGAATGAACATCATAGAGAAATTCAACGGACAGGAGAAACTACCTTATTGGGGCAGCCCCGAATGCAATACGTAAGTAAACACATAATTATTTAAAAGAAAAACACTGTGAGAACAAAACCGTTTATTTATAATACATGTACATATTATTATACTCCTACTGTTGTACAGTCTGTATAGATACAAGTTTTAATAATTAGTGTCTAACAAGAAATTTAAGGATGATTTCAATAAAAAAAAAAATTCATTGACACTCCCGTACTAACGTTAAAAATTACACACACAACAAATACTATGACATAAAGTTACTTTTTAAATAGCTTCGTATAACACTTCATTAAAAGTAAAGTTTATTTGTAAATGTTTATTATCGGTTCCCGAAGATAGTTTCGGTTTCGGTCGTAATTTTGTTTGATGACAGCCAAAATCGATACAATGCTTCTAATACTATCCTTCGCCCATAACATTGCACCTACTTTTTTTCTATATAATATAAATAAAACAGTTTTTGTAATATGTATAAAACATGGTAGCCACAATAATTGTCTGCTGATAACCTTTGAACTGTGATAACGCGCCCCATTCATAATATTGTTACATAAGATAAAATACTGCTATCTATGATTCAGTAACTGTTTATGTATTTTTACTCTATTTTCTTTTTAGCAAACTCTTAAAAGACTTTTGATAACTTTGAAAAGGAGAGACTTTTTGAAGTAAAACTTCTTTACGCACGCTTGACTTGGGGAATACGTTGGTGAATGCCTAACGCAAACGATGATTTATTGATTATTTTGTAAATTCATTTATTTCTTGAACAATTAACATTTGTATGTTCAAATACACTAAATATTCTACATTCAAAGTTAACCATAACAGAATGAATAAATCATTAACAACAAAACTATGGATTGTATATTATTCATATTCAGGAATAAGAAATTCGTAAATATAGCCGTGCTCTATAATATATTAATACTTTATTAATAATGCAAAAATAAAAAATAAATTTTACTTTGACGCATATCTCTGCTATTTGAGATCACAGACAACACAAAAATGTCTTATAGCTCTCATGAAATAAGATATAACATATTTCTTTTTAATTTGAAATAAAATTGCTCAATGATACCCTTTTTATATTATAAGTAACTGAAAGAGTGCAAAGAAATTAATTAATTAGGATACAGACGTTAGAAATCACTTAATACATATATGACACGCGGACATCAGTTCCTAAGGGAGACAAATTAATGCCTGTGTTATGTGTTACAGGCGCCTGTTATAGAAAAATATATTTGTTTAGAAATATGTAAACACATATTTATCATCATCATATTCAGCCCTTGATAACCCGAACATTGCGTAGCTGCCCACAGGTTGGAGATAACCCTAGGAAGAAAAAGAAAAGGTATTGTCGTGTATAGCTACAAAAAAAATACTCTGCACTTAAAAGCTTATTCTAGAAGTTGGGCATTATTTAATATTCAGTACTACTATTAATTAATATTAATATACTTTTTTTGGACCCAGCGTGGTTTAAAACATGTACCATATACTTGCAAATTGCAAGTCTACTCATCTACTAATCTATCGATGCTATCCTTTGTGTACAAATTAAACAAATAATAATTTCTAGAATTATTAATAAAATCATAGATAATCATGATCATCTTATTAAACTATTAATTAAACTAATTTCACCTATTAAATATATACATTATACTAAGCAAACTGATACATGTTGTATATTAAACTATCTTCTTCTTCCTAACGTTATACCGGTCTAGTACCAGTTTCCACTTAGATTGCAGAGGATGTGGCTGTGGGGCGAGTTCATATGACCCCATACGCGCGCTCTGCGTTGCTGCCTTCACGGGCATGCGCGCGCTCTGCGTTGCACATTTAATATTTTATACAAGGGAATGAATTAGGCAAAAAGTTGCCTACTTTTATTTTAAATATCTTCCAGACTTTGGAATATAAAAAATGCCAAACCAGTCGAATATTATATTTTATTCTGATTTTCTTCCTTCTAAACATTTAATATTTTATACAAGAGAATGAATTAGACAAAAAGTTGCCTAATTTTATTTTAAATATCTTCCAGACTTTGGAATATAAAAAATACCCAACAAGTCGAATATTATATTTTATTCTATGTTATTAATTTTTGTAACTTTACAAGGATGTTTTCTGTTTTAAATTATAATGCTTATCAGTATTAGTTGCATTTTCACTCCCTAAAAATTTTATTTGTTAAATTTTTTAAAATTCTAAACATTTTAATTTTTCTAAAAAGATTTCTCATAAATATTCAAGCGAAATAAAAAAATTCAGGGGATGCAAATCTTTTTTTGATGTGTATATTAATTTGGCAGTTTTTACAATAATAAGCCCTTACCGATCGTTACAATTTCCGCGTCTTTCCAACTAACCCTTGTAAAGCCAATTCCCCCAAACCGCACCCCCAAATAAAAGCTGGGTTTAAAACCCCCCCCCCCCCTTTTAAGAGTTACCAATGATACTCCATACGATATATTTATGAGGGTATTTCCTTCTTTTTTTTCCTGCGTTCGACGTCCTATTAAAAAGGTCCCTTTTCGGGAGAGACCCTCTGTCTACCAACCCCCCCCCCCCCCCCCCCCCCCCCCCCCCCCCCCGCACCCCCACCCCCCTGAGCCAACGCGGGAAGAAATAGAGGATATAATACGGTGCATGAAAAACAATAAGAGTCCAGGGCAGAATGGAATAACAATCGAAAATATCAAGTATGCCAGCGAGCAACTAAAACAGAAGATTCATGAACTGATAGTGCAGATTTGGAGGAAAGAGCAGATGCCGGAAGGATGGGAAAAAGCTTCAATAATACCAATCTTGAAAAGTGGAGACGAAACAGATTGTAAGAACTACAGAGGGATTTCCCTGCTGGACGTCCGGACCCTGGTACTAGATCGGGACAGTGCTAGAAAGAAGAAGGGAAATTGGACGGAGAATATGCTATCTTTGCACCCACGAGAACACAATTCCCTCCCCAGCGGAAGGCGCGAACTGTTTCTTTCCTCATTGCTAAGAATGTGTTGAAGGTTGGGTAAATAAGATTTTTTTTTAATGCTTATGAAGAAAAAGAGCGAATATAAGTTCGTCAAAAAAGGCATATTATCAGTAATTATTTATTTGTTTTTAAAAGACTACTACCATGGTTGCAGTCCTTATGGTCTGCAGCGAAATTGGGCCATTGCATCCGGGTACCCGTACCTCTTTCTCACATAAGTCTGTGTGAAGAAGTGACAATACTGTCACGTCAAGTGATGGTACTGGTGTCGCGTTTCGTTTGGTTTGTGAGAGCTGCCGGTGGCCTAAATCCCTCTTAAAAGGTCGGCATCGCATCTGCGAGCCTTCTGGTTGTGCGGATGTCCATGGTCGGTGTTTTACCTAAGTGACTACTTAGATGAACAGCCTGGTCGTTTGCCCCTTGTAATGTATAAAAAATACCTTGTACTTTGTATGTAAAGCTTGTCAAATGGGTGCAATGAAGAAATATTATCTACCTCTCTAAGATTTCGTATAGTGCGCAGTCATAAAGAAATACAAGGCGATCCGTTTAAGTTGTTGAAATACAAACGTCTTCACACTCGATCATTCTTAAGTCGGGGGAGGTGGTGCGTAAAGTCTTGATATTTCGCCCCATTAACTCGAAGACGAGGTTATTTTTTCATAATTCGAGACGTTCAGGTAAATATATTGCGCAGTGTTCTCGCCATTTGCTTCAAAACTCGTTTCGAATATGATTATTAAAAGACGAAACTCACTTGAAAGACTTCACAAGATTCCGTAGAAATGGATATTCCTGGTGCTCTATTGTAGGGTTAAGGAACCCTTAAGGTTTCGCTCTGTTCGTCTATCTGCCAGCGTGGTGCCCTCCCCAAAAAATTTCCAAACTATTAGAGATACAGACTGGAAATTTTCCATATTGATAGGACCTGCTAAAAAACTCATTAGGAAAATTATTTGCCCAAAATTGGACCACAATTTCTGAAGTTACTTAAAAGATAAATTTATCGCGTATCAGATGCGGAACCCTCCTATAAAAGCGTGTCTTAGAACGCTTTGGGCCACTTTATTTTTATGACAAAATTATCGTCGACAAAACTGTAATTTATTTTTACTGTATGTTGTAGATTGTATTTACTTAACAAATACATTTATATACGTTTTAACTACTCATCGTCACAAAAATTTTTGAACAATAAATCTGGTGTTCAGAAAATGATATTTCATTCATCCAGAAGACAACACTTTTTCTGACGAATACAAATATAGCTTTAATAGAGTAATATAAATCAGTATATTTCATGCCGGAGCCAGACATAGCTGGCCAAGTGGCCAGGGAATTTGTGTAGCTGCGCAAAGTTTTGTAGAACTTTTTCAATCTTTGCAGTCTTCAAGGACAAAAATGTACAAATACTCTGAGCTATGTCTGGCTCCGACATTACACAAGCGCAATGTGTCTCAATTTTCTCCCGGGAACGTGTAAAAGATAACTCAGTTTGTAAAAACTAAAGTTTCTTATCACGCCAAGCGGTAATATTCAAAGGGCGATTTCCCCGACTAATCCGGTTCTCTTGGCGCGATTCCTGCAGGTATTATAAACTTGTGGCGTTGGCACTTTCCACGAGAATTACTGTTTCATACGACTATTCTGTGTAAAATATCATTTCTTTTATGTGTAATATGTTAATGTAATAATGCATTACTTTGCACAAATACATAACACAGGGAGCGATAAAAATGCGTCAAATAACTTAGTAGAGAAAATTTAAAGGATTTTTTCACATATCGCACGCTTAATAATAAGCTGACCTAACTCAAAAAAGCTGATTTTTTGGGAAATCGCGAAAAACGTTTTCTCATTTAGTACTTATTCCGCTTGTAATTCGTCAGAAACGGCATTATAGCAACAAATTATATATTTTAATAACAGTTAACGTGGTGATTAATATTATTGAAATGTTATTTTGATAATATTCTATCATATGTTAGTCTTTTTAACCAAAAACTTATTGTCGTTAAAAAGACTAAAATAGCTGTATGTCAGTGTTCGATGGAGATATTTAAATAATTCTTAATTCGGCTGATAGAGGATGTTGAGACGAAGCTGCCTGTATCATTTTGGACCTCAAACGTAATCGGTCAGTTTATTATTAAACGTGTGAAATGACCATTTATTTTTGTTTTAAACCTTTGTTACTATTTTTTTTCCGAACCAATAGTCAAAGATAGCAGGCTCTTTACAAAACTCACGAAAGTATAATTTTTGGTTGCGTTGAGGCCAGAGCCTCAACAGCTCACTGGAATCAGTTCGGTGGATTTTGGTTTACTCCATATTTTTTCTGAGCTATTTCTGCCTTTACTCCAACTCACAAGGATATTTGACGTGCATTAAAAGTTTGACTATTTTTTCTCTTAAAGCAATGTTGATCTTTTCTAGGTAGGTACATGAAAATCGTGTCAACTAAATATTTCGCAAACTATACAAAAAGGACTTAAAGTACTTTTCCTATGGAATTTAAATGTATGCAATATATTGTCCATCAAAGATCACTTTCAAATTCAAGTAGAGAATGTTCACCAATTAGATGAAAAAATATTAAACTATCGTGGAAATCAGAACGTTTTGTTAACATCATTACATGGTGAAATTGCGACTCCTTTCATAGAATTTTCACCTTGAAGAAGACAAAACAATATTATATAACAAAGAGAGACATTGAGATGAAAACGTAGTTATTAACACAAGGGACTCCGCTCGGTTCACTAGACAGATCTGTCGTCTGTATCTCGGGTGAGTCAATATATTACGTGGGTGCAACCGAGCATTCCGCGGTATCTTCCACTTTTGCCTTCGTTTGATAACTTATGTAAGTTAATTATAGTCTTCTTCTTACTAGGCGTTACCCCGATTAAATACCAAGGTCCGCTTAGATTGTAGAGGATGTGGTTGTGAGGCGACTTAAGATAACCGATTGCCATCTGACGTCATCCTCGGAACCCCCACCACCTCTACAACCTTACGACTAATATCACGAAGTGACATTAATCGGGTCCCACTGTTTTACGTGCCTTCCGAAACACGGACAGCCATCTTGTTCAGGGTGTAATGTGACAATCCCGTCTCGCTGTTACGCAAGAGGGAATGAATCGGACGCGTCAGTTATAACTGAGCAGAGGAGCGGCTGATGCGCTGGACAGTAACCTAGAGAGGTTCATCTGATTGAGCACGCAACTTAGACCAGCTTGCGGCCGACTGGCTTCCCCTGAAGCGGCGAACCCCACTTATCGTCTTAATTTTTGTGTATATATAGTAACGTAGCAAAAAAACTTCAATATCGCGATATGTAAAAAAGAAAGTATCCATTACTATTTTGATTATTATTAAGAAAAGGAACAAGAAATAAACAATTTCTTACAGTAAAATAGCAAATAAAATATTTTTTATCCAAAACTCATAAATTAAATAAATAATAAACTTGATAGATCATGCAATGGGTACACTGAAAGCATTCTGTATTTCTGTAATTGAGATCTACTTCATCTATATTCTGATAAAGCCTTCTTACTTTTAAATCACATTAATGAGTCGACTTCAAGAAGATAAAGGTACTTCGTCTTTTACGTTTTGGGGATATTATATTATTATTATTATCTTTATCTCAGTTTCTATAATTATTTATACATCCCGGAATTAAAAAATCCCAATCGTGCTTAATAGAATTAATGTTTCGGGAAAAGTAAAAAAAAAAGTACCTATTTAACGAAATAATAGATATTATAACCACAAATTGGCCTGGAAATTATGTATAATAATTATTAATATTAACTAAATATTTAATCATTTTAATTGTTATGTTATTTGTAGATGTAAGGAACTTGTTTAGAGTAAAAAAAAATGCAAGTTGACGTTGTCTGTTATACGTGAACGTATTTTCCTTACTGCTGATCGATGAACCGTGAACGGTGTATATGACCAGGTGAAGATTTTTAGTGGGTGGCGCAAATGGGATTAATGGATACACTCTTCACCTCTAAAGCTTAGATAATATATCATCTATTGCTTTCCATTTTGTATTACGCTGATTAACGGGAAAAATAGGTATTTATCTCTTTTTGGTTCGTTATTATCGTTTTTCTCGTTATTATCGTTACTATCGTTACTATCGTTATTATAGTTATTATCGTTATTATCGTTATTATCGTTATTCTCGTTATTATCGATAGTTATTACCGTTATTGTCGTTATTACCGTTATTATCGTTATTATCGATCGTTATTATCGCTATTATCCTTATTATCGATCGTTATTATCGCTATTATCGTTATTATCGTTACTATCGTTACTACCGTTATTACAGTTATTAACGTTATTATCGTTAAAAAATGTCCCTAAATTCCGCCTGAATCCTCTCTTTCCACTCCTCTACCTGGTTCACGACTCCGACTCGGCCCTCCGCGTCCTTTACCAACCCACAACACTTGTAACTTCTCTTCCCTATCCGAATAGACCATTTACCATTCTTACTTCGCACACGGCATCCCAATATGCTTAATAGGTCGCACCCGATAATGCCCTCGTAACCCCTCAGCATGTTCTCTACCACATGGACTTTCAACCTCGCACCGCCCCTCACTGATTTCGAATAAAAAGGTATTATTACCATACGCCTCTCGGTTTTCGCGTTGTTTTCCCCAAGACAAAGAAAGATCCAATTGTGCGCATAGAATACTGGCTTTACAATACAATTTCCTTGAAAAATTCATTTCCAAGGATGAATAATAAAAAATAAATAAATGAAAAAGGTAAAATAACATGCAATAGTATTCAATTCATTAGCAACGTGAGTCTCATCTCAAATACTGCAGATGTACTTTTACATACCGGAATTTGGACCGAGGAGCCTTGTGACGTCACATATCAAAATTTAAAATATTGTATTAAAAAAATATTTAATAAAAAAAATTGAGTTTGCCGATTTTTTCAAATTTTTTTTAAAGTATGTGACGTCACACCAAGTGGGAGGGAGTTTCAAAAGTATGACAGGGACGAGGGGGGGGGGGGGTGGAAAATTGTAAAATTGAGGGGACGTAATTTTTGGGTGACCTCTTTGTTGCGTGCGTGGTTTTCGCGTCTTCGTGTTTAGTGGCCTTTTGGTCGATGTACAGGATGCGTCGAAGTTTGTGACATGAGAAATAATTTTTTTTCTCGTTTACGCTTACAGATAGACCCAAGATGTATTATATGTTTTTGTTTCTAAATCGTTGTAGCTATCATCCCTTAAATGCATGCTTTGTATATCGCGGACACCCTGTATATGTAGGTATCCAGAATTATAGATAGATGTTCGAGTAGAAATTGTCCCCATTACAATTACTTGAATACTCCCATAACTCACTAGAAAACTCTGTGAAATTCGACAGATATGGTATGCGGATAAACTGTAAGAAGACACACATACTAATTATCAGTAAAACCGCCATCGGCGACCTACAATTTACCGTTAACAATATGGCTCTCACAATAGCCGAAACAGTTACATACCTGGGCTGCACCTTCAATAAGGTCTAGAGAAAGTCTAGGATCACTCTAGAGAAATAAAATGCCGAATCGAGAAAGCAAGAGGTATATTTAACAAGATGCGTAACATACTATGCAATCTATCCCTCAACGTCCGGCACGTAAAACAGTGGGACCCGATGAATATCAGTTTTATGATATTAGTCGTAAGGTTGTAGAAATCCTGGGGTTCCGAGGATGACGTCAGATGGCAGTCTGTTGTCTTAACTCACCCCACAGCCTCATCCACATTCCCACTGCCACAGCAACATCTTCTACAATCTAAGCGGAAGGAATTTAACCCTGATAACGCTAGGAAGAAAATAGATTTTTTGTTTAAAATATTGTTTAAATTTATAGATTTCGAATAATACATCATTTGATTTGGATTGGAATTTGAAAATTAAAGCTCTCGTATTATTATCATTATTACTGAAACATAAAACAGACTCAAATTAAATATTAATAATGGGAATTGATTCCGTAAAACACCGGCTTTTACGATTTCGCCAGGCAAAATCAGAACCTGTTACTTTATGGAGCATATGCAGTTGGCGAAATTTTCGCGTAACGGCGAAAGCTCTCCAATATCGAAAATTTTCACAAATGAACTCCGTCAGGCCTTTTTGCGGAACACAATTCAATTTTCCGGCGAACGTTAGGACTCTAAATGTCATATAAAGATACTTCAATTACTTAGCGATATAATGTAGAACATTCTATATATTTTTAATATTTGATGCGATGGCAACTTAATCAGTGGCCGGCCTTTGAGGCGATCGCTAGGTTAAGCAGTTTTTATTGCGGCTGGTGATAGATGGGTGACCCATTCATTAACAGAATAAACTTCAATCTTTTTTTCTCCTTAAAGGTCGGAAATACAGTTGCGAGCCAGGAGGCTCGCAAATGTATAACCAGGAGGTTATATATATATGGATATTTACACCATGGGCTTCGGTAGTCACTGAAGAACTGCCAGCTGAACTGAACTGAACTGCCTGTCCGTTTGCAACTTTATTACAAAAAAAATAATAAAAAAGAATTTTTTTTTTATATATCAAAAGTTTCTTTTAAATCGACATCGATAAAGCTAAAACTACCTCACTAAACCACTCTCTTAATTTTTTGGATGAGATAAAAATTAATGCCAGTCTAAAAATTAGGCCGCGTCAAGAGAATCGCTCATAATCAGTTCTCAGTTGATCTTATACGGCGAAGAAAAATCAATTTTTCGTCATTGTAAATTGTTATCTAAACAGAAAAATAAAATTGAAGCGTCTACTTGTAAATTCAAAATAAAATTCTTTCCTTTATTGTGTTTGATCGTGTGTATCTATATAAGTGGGCAGACGCTCTTTCAAAACCTAGTAAGGGACCCTTATTACAAAAAGATGTCCAAAAGTGTGTCAAGACACGCTATGGAAGGGTTTCGTATCTGATACGCTGTAAACGTATTTGTTAAATAACTTCAAAAATTTTCCTATTGAGTTTTTAGCATGTTTTA
>JANCMC010033613.1:58615969-58639702 GCA_024363005.1 Charaxes varanes
TTTCGTATCTGATACGCTGTAAACGTATTTGTTAAATAACTTCAAAAATTTTCCTATTGAGTTTTTAGCATGTTTTATCAACATGGAAAATTTCAAGTCTCTACGTCTAATACTTTGAAAATGCTAAGGGGGGGGGGGAGGTACCACCTTACTGGCAGACGGACGGACAGAGCGAAATTATAAGGGTTCCTTGTAGTACTACGGAACCCTATAAATCGCTTTATTAACAATCTTCATAGCCTGGTAAGTCCCTACCAAATACAAAAACGCCAGCGGTATGAACTCGTATGACAATAGAAATATTGAGGCATGTATGCCCACTTAGTACCATTCACTCCCTCGTAACCACTTCATAACCTATTAAGTCACTTTAAGCAATTCAAAAATCTGGAAAGTCTCTGGACCTGCTGGGTTTTTAAACCATCAATACTAGTTCTTATAATCAAGGCCAAATATCACAAAGCAGAGAGAGGATGGATGTGGACTCTGCAATGCAAAAGTGTCCCTTACTTTTGGTTGGTTTTGAAATGAGGTAGCCGTATAAGAAAAGGATAATTTTTATAATTTTTGACTATCTGTTTATATCGGATTGTCTTCGAAATGGCTGGAGAGATTGAACTTTATTATTGAATTCAACTAAGACGATATTGAAGGCAAGAGTTAGTAAATAGATAAAGTTGAAGTGATTATCTTTGAAAGTCAAATAACTGCGCTTTTAAAGTATACTCGACCAAGAAATTTTTGTTGTTCGCCACGCTAAGGTCGAATGTCATTTGCACGTCAATTAGTTATAAGGCTTGTGTGTGTTTGTTGTGAATTATGTTAATTTCTAACGATAACCCTTAGCAAAATTTTCTTTAACTAGAAGCTGTCATCCAAAATGGTAAAGCACTTTCTTGGTCAAGTATACATAGCGATTATTCTTCGCTACCAAACGAGTAACAAAACATCCCTCAAGTCCATTGTTTTCTTTACATTATTAATACCCAAACAATGCATCTAAAATTTTTTCGCCCACCTATCCGTCTTTCTGTTTGTACAGGATCTTTGAGAAAACTTTGATCCGATTTGGGGTGGCATTTTCTGTGGACGATAAGAAATTATTTCATAAAGCCCTTCCAGGGCTTTATAACACAAAAATATTTTGCAGTTAGTTCGTCCGCGTAAAATGAGGTGAAAAATTTTAGCGTGATGATATATGTATAGCCTATTTTCTCCTCCCCATCTACCTTTATATCCTCTTTCTCCATACTCCTGTCTTTATTATTCGGTAGGGCCACGCTTGTAGCCGTATTGGGCCGGCGCGTCCGGATACCAGTATCTCTATCTCACATGAGATCGGCGTGAAGTCAATAGTCAAGGGATGGTATCGTTGTCTCGTTTCGTTCGGTTTGTGAGACTTCCCGGTGGCCTAAACTCGTCATTAAAGGCTGGCAACGCATCTGCTAGCCTTCTATTTGTTACATTTGTTTATAAATATATGACAATTGCTGCGTGGTTTGTGCTTTTTTTCTTTATGTATCATGACGTTTCTGGAGCTCAATTTAATTTGGTGGGTTATTTAGTGTTGACAGATGTAAAAAATGAACGTGTCCACAAGATGGCAGAAGATGCATGGGTCACATTCAGTTCTCTCTTGGTTCTGGTTGCAGATGGTGTAATTCAACTCACAACTCGCTTTCTGTGAGACAGTATGATGCATTCACGTGACTTTTTTTACATGTAAATTGCAGATGAAGAAGAAAGTATGCATGCTTTCTAATCTATATGTTTTCCTTATTGCTTTGACTCCAGGCCATGTGGAATGTATTATAATTATTTAATATAAAGTTTACAACACATTATGTTTCATGCAGTTATAACACATAGCTTAGTAACCATCGAGGTGACTCAGTACGTAGAGTGTCCAAATTCGAGACTGGCCGTGAAAGACAACTATTAATTCTGATAACAGCCGTGGGTTCCAGGTACCCATCCTTTTTCGGACCGAATACCTCATTTTACATTATTTATTATTTTTGAACAACCTAAGACGTTGTCCATCCCTCAACCTCAACTTCCACGTTTCAGATACATAAAGAATAGCAAAAGGACATTCTAATTAATAAATTTTGAGACATAAAGTGCGAGCAATGTAACGTCGAGACCGAAAAGTAACAAGCATTTTCAGACTTTAGCCTCACCTTTATTTCCTCCTTAATTTGTTTTTTCTGGTTATCATAGAACCCAAGTTTTCATTACTTCTGTCTATTACTTCTGTCTAGAATTTTATTTGAAATAATTGATATTTTTTGTTGCATGAAATTTATATTTATACAAGTAATACAAAGGCTTCGATTGTTTAAGCTTTTGTATTTGTGATTGTTTAATGGAGAAATATGATTATATAAACAGTTATGAATAGAAAATACTACAACAAATGTATTGGTTTCACAGCAGAGCCATGTGAACCATCTTGTCCTGTTCCTAATCAAAACATTCCAGCTCCATTTGTAACACTAGAGTTAACAGTTAGTCATGTATAATAGCAATTTTTAGTAATATCGTTACTAATGCAAAATCCAGCAAAATGCTTATTGATGAAAGATAATTATCTTCTAAAAATCAGTTATATTCAGTTTTCGTTTACGATTTTTTTTTACACCACGACCATTTCGATAAACTGTTAATATATCATAGTTGTGACCACCACCCTTCACTTTTTCCGAAACTTTAAATTAAATTTCCGTCGTTGAATTGCATGCAACAACGACTTAGTGTTGTGTACTTCTGGGCTACTAACTTATTTTATTTCATTTACATGTTTTAATATATATATATTTATCCAATATATATAAATAGACTGAATCTCGAGAAATTTTAAATATTTTTTATTTGTAAAGTTTTTTCTTTCTCTCTGAGGTTAAGTCAATAGATAAAAAACTCTCTTGGCAATATTATGAGAATTTATTGTTTTATATTGAATGGTAAAAAAAACCAGGTTTTTAGTGAATAACAGTAAATAATTATTGCCACAGCCGGATTTCAACCGGTACTTCCAGCATAGCAACTAAGCACTCTACCTACTGAGCTCCCCTCTTATTATACAATATAGCTAATATTTTATATACTAAAAACATATCCGTTTTAATATTTTAATATTTACATTTAAATAAATGAAGCAGTTTATGTACGCTTAATATATTAACGATATCTTACTCGGTGTAAACATCATTTGCAATAAATAATTTTCCTTAGTATTGATATGTGTGGCGGTATAGGGGTTACCTTATGAAAGCAAGCCCTAACCCTCTGCTCGCCCCTTGGACCAACGCTACGGGTGCAGCCATGACAGAAGTGGCATGAATGGGAAAGCGCGTTCGTGTTTCTCTCAAGTGTGTAATATATATCTGCTTTTTTTAATGTGTCAGTCGGTTTAACACAAATCTAGAATAAGAGCTGATTCATGGGTGACATGAATCCACATTATACCGGAAAACATACAAAATACAGTAGTTAATAACGAGCAATACACTAAGTCCATATTTATTGTAGAGCTTGGTGAAGTTGGACATTGGAGCTGGCTGGAAAAAATGGCTCTGTTGTGACATGGTTGAAGATTTTGGAACTTTTCAGTCAGCAATGAAAAAAAACCCTAAAATTTTGTGTAGTTTCATGAAATGAGATATATGCAATATATGCATGTATATATGAACTGTTTCTTTCTCCCACATTTTTTTTTTCTCCTACATACTTTGGGCTTGAAAATCATAATTTAATCTTAATTTAAACCAGTTTTGGCAATGTTAAACAAGACGAACATATTTTAACACTTAGAAATAACAAAGTGTCTTTAAAGATACAAAATATCGTGTGACCTCTACTTTTATGCCACTGGGAATAGTATCAATATCTAGTAAAGTAACAGTAAAATTAAATTTGACCCAAATGCTTCTTCACATCAAATATCTATTAATTCAATTAATTACATTTGTATGATATCCTTTAATTTCAGAATAATTTTCATTGGTAAGGAACGTTTATAATATATTGATAATATAGTCTTTGTCTAATATTCCCTAGGCAATATATAAAATTGTTCAAGGACGAAATGAAATTACGAAATAATCAAGAAATCACCGTTCGCGTCACGCATTCACCAGCTTACCATCTAAGTCGAGCGATCGTAAAGAAGTTTTACATCAAAAAGGTAAGCAAATATATTAAAATATGTCTTACAGTTCTGCAGAAATCGTATCCTCTTCTCAATTTCTGGGTCATTCAAAACGACTCCGCCCATAATGACGTCGGAATGTCCGTTCATGTACTTGGTGAGTGAGTACATGACCATATCGGCGCCGTGTTCCAGAGGGCGCTGCAGGTACGGCGTGAGGAAGGTGTTGTCCACTACGATGATGATGTCCTTGCTGTGACCTTTGGCCATTTTTGATATAGCTCCGATGTCTGCTATCTTCATGGTTGGATTCGTCGGTGTCTCGATCCAGATCATCTAGGTAAAAAATAGTCATAAGGTTCCGTACGTCCAAAGAAAAAAGGAACAATTTTTAGGATCACTTGTCTGTCAACCTTCTTAGTACCTAAATAACTTGCTTCAATATTCCGTACGGATACGACTTAGGGACCTTCCAATGAAAAGCATACTCATTTCTCAAAGGCTGGCAACGCAACTGTAAGCCCTCTGGTGTTGCACTTATCTATGGGAGACGGTAGTCTCCAATATGCCTGCTCGTTTGTCCCTTGTTATATATAAAAAAAGGAACTATTATAGCTATGAAGTTGAAATTACTACCAAACTCTCGAGGTCTGCGACCCCTTGAAGGTGTGAAAGGAAATAGCTTCATTTGAATGATCATGTAGTGTGGCCGGGGACTTTGTGTAGTTGCGTAAAGTTATGTAGAACTTTGTAGACGTCATAGACGTCTGGCTCCGGCATTATAATTATGATAATGTACCACCTGTCCATATGTCGTAAAAAAAGTAGGTATGTGTAACCTCAGTGTTTAAAGTCTTATCTTACGATGTATTCGTAACAATGAAACGGTTTGTTACAATATGGCTCAACGCTGATAAGGAAATTAAGAAATAAAATTGTACAAAATAATGATGCAATATATCAACCACTTAGCACACACATATGTGTATGCTAAGTGGTTAAGGCATTTTTTTTATGTGTTGCGTTTCAGATGTACGTATTTAACTATATGTAATTACATTCAAGTATGGATTAGAATCGTTGGAGACAGATAGTCGAAGAAAAATGATCTTGTGATCACAATCTGCAGTAATATAGGTAACGTTGTGTAATGCCGGAGCCAGACATAGATGAGTGTTTGTACATTTTTGTCCTTTAAGACTACAAAGTAGTACAAAACTTTGCGCAACTACGCAAAGTCCCCGGCCACACTACATTATCATTCAAATGATCATGCAAATGAAGCTATGTCTGGCTCCGGCATTATGATTGGAAAGGATTATACGATTTTGATTAAAATACAAAGGATAGAAGACTACATATACACTTCTCATCAGAAAAATCGAAACATCTCGCAAGTTTATGTTTTGCAAGGATTATCAGAAAAATATGTATATATAGAAATATATGTCAATAAAAAAGGGAAGTGTTTCGAATTTTTTCTATGAGAAATACATATTATAGTACTTCTTGCCGAGATGTCGTTATAAATTTAAAAAAAAAATTAATGGCTTCATGAAAGTCAAGACTTTGTTAAAGTTCTGATCGATAGTCAAGTCAGCTGGACTATTATCACAAGAATTCTTAATTAAACTGGAAAATATGTGGAAAAATTACGAATAAATAAATATATATAGGAATATATGATACACGGGCGCTTGTTCCTAAAGTAGACGACAAATTAATGTCTGCGTGTTATACACAAATACTTTTCTTTTGTAGAAATTATACATACATACATATAGATAATACACCCAAACTCGAGGCGGGAATCGAATCTACGACGCCACAGCTGAAGGCGGGGTCACTACCCACTGCGACAACGGACCAGTCGAACTACATCCTACTATTGATCAAATGTTCCAAGTCACACCTGTGACTATCAACATAGTTAAAAATATACGCAATAGTATTATCATGTGGAGTCACGTATCAATGCGTTTCTGCCTCGTCACGTACGTCGTGAAGCAGGAAAATGGTAATCACTATACTAACCTTTGTAGTTTTACGAATTGATTTCTCGACAAGTTCAAGGTTAGCGATGTCGACGAACGTCGTGTCTATTCCGAACCTTTCCGCAACGTGTCTGAAATTAAAAATAAAAATTTGAAGTTCACTCTACAAAATTTATCCCTATTTGAAAAATTCATATAGCATCCAACGAAGTAGGGTGAAAGCCGCATAGAAACCTATAAGGTTTGTCATACTCTTTTCTTCTTTCTTCCTTTAGAACGCGAACTTCAATTAGGCCAGTTCTTATGCCGGAGCCAGAAATAGCTTCATTTGAATGATCATTTCAATGATCATGTAGTGTGGCGGGGGACTTTGTGTAACTTCACAGTTTTGTAGAACTTTGTAGACTTGAAAATATGTTCACTTTGAGATATGTCTGGCTCCGGTATCCGATATTTAATAACCAGTGTTAGAATTGGTCACCCATCTATCACGCGACCGCGGTAAGGGCTATTTAACTTAGCGATAGACTCAAATGCCTGCCACTGATTTCGCTACGACGTCCTCTCGAAGTTTGTTATATTATTTTCTTCGTGGCGTAAAATCGAAAGTTACGGATATATTCCTGTTTTATATATTTTCGTGGGAGTTTATTCCTTGCAAAAACGTTATGCGTTATGCAAGAAATAAACTCCCGTCGTGCGTGTGACAGTTGACACTTGATTTTTAATTACCTTTTGTATTGCCGGAGCCAGGCATAGCTAAGTGTTTTTACATTTTTGTCCTTGAAGATTACAAAGTTCTACAAAACGTGTTCTTACATTTTTGTCCTTGAAGATTACAGGGCAAATCTTCATTCACCTAAATATTAATATTATTAAATTGCATTAATTAGATTTAATATTATTGTATATTTATTATTATTGTATTCCTGTTTACCATTGTACGACTACAGTAGGCCGTTAAAAAAATCGTATCTAAGTTATGAAATATTAAACTGGATATGTTATGGAATAAGAAATTATTATATTCGTTCAATACACTCTAGGGCGTTTCCTAAGCCTGAGTAGTTTAGTGAAGGTAATTGAAAGTATATTTGGTTTCCAAGTGAATAGCCCGAACGACTTAGCAGGCGTATAGCGCAACATAGCGTTTCTCAGTTCTTCTGCCTATAGTCACGGTAATAGGACCGAAATAATCCAAACCCTCAAACGTGAAGGATCTTCTATGATGACTCAAATGTACGCGATGGCAGATTTGCCAGCCATGTCGTATATCTTTGTAACCCGGCTGTGTAACTTCCACCATAATGTTGCCTGTAAGATTCCATTATTATTTATTGTAACAAATCATTCATTTAAGTGAAGCGAACTAGGTATGACGAAGTGGGGGAAACCGTGGCTTCCCTATGCACGGTCTGCCCAAGGCGATTTCTGCGCAGGTTGTTATCAAAATTGTCGAGTCATAGATATGTTAGTGCTGTGTATGTAAGATAGGAAAAACATATATTTAACAAAATGTGCATATGTTTTACTGTTCAGCTTGAATGATTAATTAAATTCTCTACGGCCAATTTGTCAAAATTACCTTTATTTTATCTGTAGAACTTAAGAAAATGTTTTTGTGCATCCTGAATGGCATTTTGGAAAGTTGGGTGCAACTTGGAATTCATCAAAATGAGGGGTTTTTTTTGGTTAGCAACAGAATTTTATCCTTTATTACTTTGATCACTCTTTAGGTATCACTTTCAAAAAAACCTTCAAGCTATTTCCAGAATTCCTACCTTGAGGGTGGTACCGAGGGTGGCATGGAGTGGAAAACTTCCTGTTGACACAGGCATTCCTCTTCAAGATTACTCTGACACTTTTACTGCTTGTTTATGAGATTATCTCTTAACTAATATACAAAGACTAGCCCACACAATTCTCTCCGTCATAATTGCTTTCTTAAAACAAAAGAGAATTAAATGACAATTAGCCAACAAAGATGAAAGAGTTAAAAGGCCCTTTGCCGCCGTGGCCACATAATGGTCGGAAGGTCGTCGGTAAATTTACATTTCGGCCCTGACTTGCTTCAGAGGGGCGGGTCAGCAAACAGTTAAACGTCATTGAACGCTAATTTTTTTCTTCGTGTTCATTGAGAAAACTACACTAATCAATTGTCAAAAACATAACTTAAGAACGCAGAGTATGGTCGTAAAATTAATTCCTTTATTAGTAATTGGTACTATTTAGAATAGAATATAATATTTATTTATTGCCACACACAACCAAAAAATGTACAAAAAAATTAGATTAAAGATATGGCAAAAAGGTGGCCAGCTCAGCTGGTGCAGTGGCCTTGACCATTCTTGCGCTGGTTTTCAGCTGGCCCCTGTGTTCTCACACTATTTACACCTTGCAGGTAACATACTGATATCTGTGTTTCAGTTACATATAATAAATCTATATAATATATAGTCTAAACTAATATATGATGAGATGGTGTATAGACTAAAATCTGCTATATATTTAATTGCATTATTTTATTTTAACCTAATTTTTTTTTTTTTTTTTTTAGAAAAATTAGAAAAAAAAGTTTTATTGATCTGGACTTTAGCATTATACTACAGCTTAATCATCATTGCTAATTTAGAGTATTTCTATTGACAAACTTGACCCGTTGTAGTCACATTTACAACCATGGGAAGAAAAATTGAAACCATGAAAAAGAAGCGTCTACTTATAAACACTGGAATATCTATCAAAGAAGATTTCCCACAATATGTATTACAAAAACGAAAAGAACTCCAGGAAGAAGTAAATCATCTACGGGAACAAGGAATTAAGGCTGTTTTACGTTACGATAAAATAGTAATATTAAATAAAACATATGCTAGCAGGGATATATCTTACGAACAACGCTCAAATAAACGTAATAATTTTTAAAAATTAAATCTAATAATTACATCAATTATAGTACATAAAACAACAAATACAAATAAATTAAATACAAATATTTAAACAAATTTTCTATGAACTATTAGATATTAAATAGATGAGCTAAATTTTATTGGAAACCCGTCGATCTGTTGCAGGGAAAAAAAATGTATGATGATTGACGGAATAAAATAAAAAGCTACACGAATGATTTAATATTTTCAAACGCTAAAAAGATTTTTCCCCTCGATTTTTTTTGTGTTACATGTTAATAAAATTTCTTGTAAATGTCATCGTTTTATTTCGAAAATCAAGTTACAGAAAGGATTCTGTCTGGGTATAACACTTCTAATGTCACTGCCTAGAGTTTCATAAATGTTATTTTAACAGGTATAAAAGTCAACTTTTAATTTAATATTTTTGATATCTGTATTTCGCACTGTCTTAATAATCGATTATATGTAAAGTAGCGTGCCGGAACAAAGAAGATGCTAGTATTTGTTCGGAAAGTTTATTTGTAATGTTTTATAACTCGAATATATAAACAACGATATACGGTTGAAATGAAAATTTGTATTCCAATGTCAAAAGGTGCCTTCCGAAACACGGAGGAGGTCGGATATCAAATATAAACCAGTTTTAGAATGGGTCTACCATCTATCACCCGGTCGCAGCCAGAACAACTTAACTTAGCGATCAACTCAAATGAAGACCACTGATTAGGCCACGACCTCCTCGAAGAAACACAAATTATATGTGTTATGTCAATAGTTCTGAAGGAATAATTGGTCTTCTTCTTTATCCATTCCCTCATTACTGAGGATCGTTTTAAAACTATAGTTATTGTATGATATCGACCTCCTCTATACCATACACTATCTATAGTTTTAAAAATACAAAAATATTTATGTGTAAAACCCTAAAAGTACCTACATTTATGTATGCATCCATACATACGTAAATAAGCTATGGAATTTTCGTACGATTTTTAACTACTTTCGGTCGTCAGTAGCTCCACTTCTATTATCTAAATTACGCAGGACTGATTCCCGTGGCTTAAAACTCATTGTTTTGGAACTCATAAGAGGATAACGCTAAAGGGGCTTCGTTAAGCGGAGAGTTGCTCAAATTAATTCCATACCGTCCCCAACTACTTACATTGAATTTTACGGTTACTATGATTTCATCGAATACAATTTAGTTTAGCCACCTTTATTATAGTGGTAACGTTTATTGTGGTTGGTATTGAAAATTGTTTCTTCATAAGCGAGATATTACGGATACTCGGGTCCTGATTGGGTTTTATTATAATTCTTAGAAATCGGAATTGCTTAATACTAGAAGGATGGACTAATATCCTGGAGGTGCTCGGTTAAAACCCTGCAGGGTGGGCGTCATGGTAGCTCCTGAAAAAACTTAACGGTTGGTAACCAAAAAATCTTGCCCTCTAAGATGCCCAAAAAATATTGTCCTCCAAGAAGTCAGTAAAAGTTATGCCACAAGGCAAAGTGACTAAATACTTAAACGTACCATTACTATCCTGGAAAGCGGTCAAAGTTTTTTGCTGGAACGAGTTTGAAATTAGTACCAAGAGCAGTTTTTATATTTAACTGGAATGCGAAACTTTTATGTAGGCGTATAAACACTCTTTAGTAGTAGTTAAAAGTTTTTAGGTAATTGGAACAATATTTCCCCTTTTTTGCAAGGCACTGGTGTTTAAGACTTGCTATAAAAGAATAAATTCAATTCCAATACAAACGATTACTTATTATTTAATTTTCACTACCGATTTAAGGCTTTGTTTAATTAAACTATAATTGTTTGTTTGAAACACGTCAACCGAAGGACAACTTCAAACGACAAATTAACGTCGCTGGTACCTATGTCGCTGGTCTGCAAACAAAGCAATTCCAGACCTTTGATCAGTCAAACGGAACCACAAATTAAATTCACAACTGCTTCGTTATCAGTTAATTTACCGATGCCGGCCTTTAAGCACTTTTGACGTCATTACTGTCATTGAAAGTTGGCTTTTTACTATCATTCCTTTGTGTTATTTGTGTATAATAAAACTTCTGTGATGATATGTATTTTAATTCTTTAAGATTCTTTAATTCAGTAATAATTGTGTAACAGTGAGATGTAAATTCAGTGGACAGTGAATTTACTCTTACGTTTACAATCTACCACATCGGCATATTACAGTTATGTAAATACAGATCGTATAACGTATAAAACAACATTTCAAACAGAATTTAATTTCATAAATTATGATTTATCACGCTCCGTGTGATGAGTACAAACTCTGCGAGCGTGGTTAATGCCCATTAGCAATTATACAATATTACCACTCTACACAATTACAGAGAAATAAAAGGTGTATTTATAACGGAGTTGATAGCAGAAGCAAGCTAGTTTATAGAAATCCAAGAAGTATTATAATAAATTGCACTGGAATATTCCGCTTTATTCGCGGTTTTACGCAAAATGATTAAAAATTTCTTTCACAGCTTGTAATGGAATGGGCCTCTTTAAGATAAATTTATCTGCAATTGTCATTCATATTCGCTTGCAATTATATAAAGTGCCCATTTTATTTAATTGCAGAATAGAGCGCATTGTTTTAAAATATAACGCGGTGGAGATGACTGTAGAGGCTGAGGCTTAATACAGATTTTATACAGCGACACTCATCAAGATAAACTTAGTGAATATTTATTCATTAAGTCATCTATTATTTAATAGTTTACAACTTATACTATATTAAGATACGCAATTGTCACAAGCAATATTCCTAGTATCAAAGTGTTCACACGCAGGCAAAAACTAAATTCTCATCTGCGATTGATTAATGCGAGATTCGGTAGATATTATCGCTAAAAGGCTTCGGTGGCTAGGGCATGTGCGTCGCATGGAATCTTCTAGACTACCAAGTCTAGGTCGTCAATTCTAGGTGACTTAGACGCCTTTGCGGGAATGGAGTAGATTGGTTTAGCTCTGGACAGAGGAGAGTGGTCTAAGAGAGCGGAGGCCTATGCCCAGCAGTGGGACATTTCGGGCGAATAATAAAAGAGTACACAGTAAATATTGTCTGCTTAGAATAACAGAAAGTGGGTAAGGTAGGGATATATAACCGGACTTGTTATAAAGTTCGCGGCTAATGTATATATTTATACTTAATTTTAAACCTTACACACTTCTCTCAGTTAATTTTCCATAATGCGACTCGAGGGAACTTTTCTGTGAAGTTTATGGCTTGTATTTCAGACTCGGCTCTAATCAGCTCTGGCTTATTGCCCTATTAAGAGCTGTTCAAACTTCTTTCATTTATGTGACTCTGACAACATTTATTTTTATTTTTAAATAGCGTAGCACTGCACCAGTTTGCTAACAACCTCGATTAAATTGATCCAATTGAGTTAGCAAGTTGTTCTAGTCAGGTCCACTGGATGATATCATTCTCAGGTCCACTATTAACGTCATGATTCATATATCCAATTATACTTTATAATGTTAAAAAACAGATGTTCTTTTTTAAGGCCTACGCTATATTGACAAGTAAAATGATAGAATTTTATGCAGTAATAACGTCCCTGTCCTAGAATATTATGGACGATATTCTTGAAAAATGTGCATGGATTCGATGCAGCTGAGATTTTTTTTATTTTTGTGCACAGTTCGTGCTAGAGTTGCTTATAAAACCTGCTTAACTATTACGATTCTTGATATACATCTGCCATTAGTTTTAATTAACTTCTTTATCACATCTGCACCAGGATCTAGATGCACCAGGATCTAGATGCAACAAGATTAAGATGTACCAATTATTATTATCTATGATCAGTATTGTCCAAATAAAAAGGAAAAAAAAATGTATTAGTGCAAATGTTTTGTTTCCCGACAAACACAGCACAGTATATTGGATTTTGGACTCTATCTGGACAACTTATTGGAGAGAATGTATTGGGCAGTGTCCGCCTGCCCAAACTTCTTCGCATTCCATAAAATGCGCTTCATTGGCAGTCAGCCTCGCGCGTTCCGTAATGCGCTCTATCTGCAGCTCGTCTATCATCTCCTCCGTAGCGGAAACTGAAATTCTCTCCGGATAAGTTCCCGCCCAATCGCTTCGGGAGAGATAAGTGACGGCATCGGGAATCCAATAATTCAAATCTGCTTTTTCAAACAGATTGGTCACCTCTACCCCATCGACATAGGGAGACATTTTGTATGTATGTATACCTTGTAAATAGATTATTTATTAGAATTTGTGATTGTTTTTATTTTTGAATGATACAGCGTTTCTAATACGTAATAGGGCAGTTCATTCAATACTTGTATTAAAACAGTTTCAATTAATTTTTCGAAGTTAAAATAATTCTTTTACATGACAGATTGTAACCTTAATAAATCGTATAATTTATAACAGATCGTAATTTTAAAAAATAATAAAAAAAATGGTAATAAATAACTAGTTAATAAAAATAATCAATCTCAAGCATTATAAGGAATGAAGATACTTTCAATCAATTTTTAAATGCGTTAGGTAAAATGCAGTCAATTATTTATTTTGTTGACAAGTTATTGCAGAGAAATCATTAACTTTTATCAAACTTTTTTTAGATAATATTAATGTTGCTGTTGAGAAGGTGGTCTCAAGAGAATGTGTCTTCTTAAAATGGGATCTAGATATGAAAAGTTGTATATTGAAAATAAGAAAAAATGTATAATGGTTACTGTTACATCGTATTATTTGTTTTCCTATAAACACCATTTATACTACCTGTCCTTTCGATGCAAAGAAAGCTGTCAAATTCAAGAAACAAAAGCTAAAAAAAGTGTTGACTTTTTTATTGAAAGTTAATATATCCATTTTGTACGAGTCATAACCTGTTGTTTATTTGGGTGTAACAATTCTAGTTCATGAAAGACAACTTTTGACATAAAAACCTGTCGATTTTTCGTGCAAACAATAAACAAATCTAATTCACCATGTGTTGGATGCAGCACAGTTGGGTGGTTCAAGATTTTTTAAATCAATTGTTGATAATAATTCCAACATTATTTATTCCTAATTTATAACTAACTGATTTAAGTTATCATAAGTCCTTGGACTTTAGTTACCAGGATCCCAGAGTTACCGAACACGTTTCTCTATTTACAATTAGCAACTAATTGTTATACACTCATTCATATATAAATATACATACCAGAAAACAAACTATTATTTAGGAGAATGGGGTTCTATAAAATTGTGAGGAGCAAATCTATTGAATCAAAGCGGTAAGTGGATAGTAATAAGCTTAACTCGAATGTTAAGAACGCTAAGGCACTTGTAATTGGTTCCAATTACTTCATTAAATTTTGTCCTCATATTCTTTTTATAAATCATAATCAAATCAAATTCTACAAATTGAAAAAATGAAGAATTTTCATATTCTGAAAAAAAACCTTTATCTAATTTATCCCGCTCCACCATATATTTGCTATCGTTACCATCAGGCACGTAGCCAAGATTTGGTTTCGGGGAGTAATGCTAGTAAATGTTTGGATTCAAGGTTTTTTTCATATTATTTTTTATCTTCCCTTTCACTAGAATGGTCAATTTTCCTATTTTTTCTATACCAAAGTGGAAAATTAGCTTTAATATGAAAACATGTGTTGCTGATATAAGCGCAATAACTTTGTCCTGTGCTATATAGCAATGAATCAATGATACATGGAGCTTAAGAAACCAGTAAGGGAAATAACCCGACACATGGGGAGAAAAGCATTTTGACAGTTCTCTGCTCTTTTCACATTTAATTCTTTATTTTGAAACGATCGCAAACGTTAACTGGAATACTTAAAAACGCGAAATATTTCAATTACATGATCGTCGATACTATTTTAATGTTTGCTACAAAATGACATTACGCGGCAGCATACAATTTTTTTAGAAAATTTTAGTCCATTTACTAATTTAATAATTGTTACGTGATGATTGAATCTTACTGCCACATAACATTATATGTGTTGCACATTGCATTTATGTGTACTGCACGTTTGTTCGTGTCGCACAGTTTTACGTGCCTTCCGAAACACAGAGGAGGTCGGATATCAAATATAAACCAGTGTTAGAATTGGTCACCATCCATCACCCGGTCGCAGTAAGAGCTACTTAACCTAGCGATCGACTCAAATGCCGATCACTGATTAGGCCACGACCTCCTGCTCACATCCTCTGCAATCTAAGCGGTCACTGGTTCAGGACCGGGATAATGCTAGGAAGAAGAAGAAGCCTAGGAATTCTGCTGAAAATACCTAAAATGCTACTAGTATTCTTTACGCCATAATGACAAAGGCATTTCAACCTTAAATTCAAACCGCTTTAACTTTAACCTATATAAATAACGAACGCTTTGCTCTGCACAATGGATAACTTTAATAACTCACTCACTGTTCTTTGAGCGGTTTAAAAGTAACTTAAGCTACATTAATAGACCGTAGCGAAGAATAATTAAATTTGAACGCTACAAACTTAGGTTGAAAAGAGACGCTTTAAATTGTAGTTTTTATTGTATTCTACAGATCGCCTGGTGGTCGAAATTCGCCTAAAAATCATCAGATTTGCGTACTATATGTTTATTCAAAGGTATATACGATATTTCAATTCTGTGTACGACGACAATAGTATATTTGACTGTTAATATTTAGTCAACTCTATGACACAATCTTATATTCAATGATCAGGTAGTGAGGCCGGGGACTTTGTGTAGCTGCGCGAAGTTTTGTAGTACTTTGTAGTCTTCAAGGACAAAAATGTACAAACACATTGAGCTATGTCTGGCTCCGGCATTAGAAGAATATAAATGCCTGTTAAATCACACAGTTGTTGATTTCTGAACATCGAGTATTACTGTGAGCGTTGTTTTGACTACAGCCATCGGTATTGGCCCAAAATAAGTGTTGCAATGAAATAAATACCCTGATAAAGGGAATAATTACCCTAACAAATTATTGATGATTTGTGGCCATTGACGTATTACTGTGAGCGTTGTTTGACTTGACTTATTTTAACTTGACTTGACTGATTTGACTAAAGCTATCGGTTTAACCCCGATAAATTACTGATATGATAGCTCACCCGGTCACGCCGAACCCGTTGACTTGCATTTTTTCGTAAAACCATGTTTTTTCCGACTCCGAGAAGCAGGCGCCGATGAACACGCCCGTCTTGGTATTTCGCAAGTCCTTGGGATTCATACCTGAATATAAAATATATCGTTTTTAAATACTGTTTACAAACTAAATACTAATCTCTTCGTTATTATTCCAATAGACAGATCATAACTCTAGACCTTTTTACTTATTTCAGGTATATATGTACAGGTATATCGTGCCCTGCGTAACACTGCGTGCCCTAACACACGCGCTCACGCAAAAGCATTTAATGCCCTCCTCGAATGGGTTATTTCATGAGGCTACGTTCTGAGCCAAGTCAATATAGTGCTTGCCAACAAAATGTTAAGAAAAAGGTATTGTATAAATGTAGTCAAAAAAATGCTTGTTAAAAATAAAATAGTTAATAATAAATAAATATATACAGGGCTATATGACACACAGACGTCTGTACCTAAGGTAGACGACATAATGTCTGTGTTATAGGTAACGGACGCCTGAACTTTTTTTTGAAGAAATATAATATATACATATAGATAATACACCCAGACTCGAGGCGAGAATCGAACCCATGACCCCCGGTGCAATAGGCAGGGACACTACTCACTGTGCCAACGGGCCAGTCAGTAAAAAAAACTTAAAAATAAAGTGGAGCATATAAATCTATTTATAAAAAACGGGAAATGTCCTATCACAAAATCTCAAAAATCGCGGAACGTATGAAGATGAAATTTGGCAAGTTTGCAATTAGTAGACTTCTGCTCGGAACAAATTTTTCTAAACGCTTTAAGACTAAAGGCTATCGCATGTTTCACTTTACACGGACGAAATCTGTAGATGTACTAAAGTTTTCAATTGTTATTATTGCTTATATATCATAAATTGATAACTACAAACCTATTTCCATATAATAAGTTAACAAGTTGGGCCCGCCAACATCTAATTTCTTTACGATGTGGTCCTTGCCTGCCAAAAACTTGGATCTACAGTATACGCATAGAAGTTATAAGCAATACCATAAGGTTTTCCAAGCATTCCTTACTAAAACAAAACGCGCCATCCAATTAGCTAAAAGGAAGCTGCGAAAACAAGATGGCCGACTAAAGTCCTCCACAATTGATGTCTCCAATGACCACGACGAATTTAATCTGAGACCGCCGAATTCACGGATCAAATAAATTGATCTCATTACGAAGGAAGGTAAGAAGGTTGTATATTCTTAGAACGGAAACATTTACACCGTTGTCAGGGTATTAAATTGAATAATATAAAATACTAGCGATCGTACCCGGTTTTTCATAGATAGAAGTTCTTATCCTTGGCCAGAGTTAGTTTTTGTCTACTATTGGATAATTTTTAAATCTATATCTATACTTCAATCAGTATATAAAGTTAAAGAGTCTGTTTGCTTGTTTACTTTGTGGGGAAGGCACACCAAGGTGAGAGGCTTTTTCGGCGAGGAATGAAAGGTGGGAGCGAAGGTCGATATGCTCAACCACCGCGAAGGAAGATCTTCGAATGCGGGCTTGTTGGAGTTGCCCGGGGCGGCTGCGCCTCGCCGATAGCTTTTCGTCGGAAGGTCTATATATAGTGAGTGTAAGTAGAAACTTCGCTTGCGTGAGTAACTGCGGTCGTCATCCGAACAGCGCCATCTAGTTTGCTTTGGTGTAACCTTTTCCACTTGACATCATTGCCACCTTGCTATGTAGCTGCCGCTACAACTTGAACGCGATAATCTCAGGATCAACTGAACCGATTTGAAAAATTCTTTCAGTAGTTTTACGCGCACAAAGTCGCGGGCACAGCTAGTGTAACACAGATGCAAAATATTTCATTTTTACTTCGAGAACTGTTTGAAAATGCAAATTGGACCGTTTTTTAACCTATAAAATGGCTCCAGTGAGCGTTGTATAAAATTGTATTTAATTTTCCGGTAAAAAATTGTCAAACTTCATTTAATAAAATACCCGTTTTAATAGCTGAAGTCCGAAAATAATAGTTTTTTGTGTAAATTGACGTAAGTCAATTATTTTATACATTTTGATTTTTTAATGTGATTTATTACATATATTGACGGAATGGGCGTCTTTATGTCTATAGGCGTTGTTGATCACGTTGATGTTTTCGACGATCATTTGTCTTTTTTTTTTTAAATAAATAATTGTCTAGATTACATAAGGACATAAAAAGAAAACATCTAACGGCATATTGTCATCTTACAGTAACTTAGTTAAACACAATGAGCCCTTATTTCTTTAATATTAACTCTGATGACTCCGTCAAAGATTAGGTAGTTTAAAATCTTGAATTTATAATATGCAGAAATGTACTTGTATTCTTTACTCGCCATTCATTACGGAATTGGATCTTTTGAACAGTTTGTATGGGTTCAGTGTGAAAGGAGACAGTTTATTCATTTTAATTTTCTTTTTTGGAAACATTAGTGATAGTGGAATAGAGCAGGCAGCAGCTTGTGGCTGTAGATCTTTAAAATATTATAACCTGTTTTATTTAATTGGTTCCTGGTAATGGTGAGTTTTAGTTAATAACAAAATGCAGACAGTATGTGAAAGACAAAAAGGTTAGTTTTTGGATTAGGGCCTCTTTTCTATTTATAATTAATTTAAAAATCTCAAAATTTCCATTTTGAGCTGCATAATGTAGTTCTGTATAACCTTTATCATCAATATTATCAAGAAAGTTAGGATTTGCTTTTATTAGTAACTCATAAGCTTTTACAATTCCATTTCTGGCTGCGTAAAGTAGATCTGTATAGCTATTATTATCAATAACGTCAAAAAACTTAGGATTTTGTTCTATCAGTAGATTACAAATTTTTTCATTTTTTCCGTCAGATGCTAAATGTTCACGGTTTTTAGTGGTTTTTAGGAGTTTACAATTATTGTAATAATTAATTAACTGTGACTTTTTTTGAGTTCTTCATTTTTGTTGAATAACAAATAACAATAACATAAAAACGGCATTTAAGCTCCTTAATGCCTGATTGAACTTATTAATTGCAGCTGTAACTATAATAATTGGAAAAAGTGGCTCGATAGAATAATGAAATGTTATTGCTTTATTTTAGGTTTGTTTTCTAGATAAAAGGACAATTTATAATTAATTGGATCTCTATAAACTATAAAGATCGATAGTCCGATTAATATTATCTATAATATGGTAAAGTTTATCATAATCCCTTAAGTTTGTGTGTAAGATTAAAAGTTCCTCATACTTTATAAATAGATCTATCCAGCGTTTTTTCTTAAAATGACACTTCTCTACTTTTATTGGGAACTGTAATGATTAATAATCTTTCATTTATCAAATTGCAAAAAAAAATTAAAGGAATAAATTTAAATTATACGTAACAATGATATTTAGCTGCTGTTCCAGACTATTTTTAGGCTTTGATTTCAAACTTAGGTTTTTCAGAAGAAACCAAAGTTGTATAAAAATATAATGTATTCAGAACATTTAACCTTCTAAATAGTACAAATTGAAACATAAACAGTTCAATCTCAGTTAATTTGTTAAAAAATTAAATATTCCTATTTAATTTGCACGAAAAGAAAGGAATTAAGACTGTTATTGCTTTGTGTTGAAAAAACTCCTCCCTCTCCCAAAAAATAATAAAATATTTTTAAAATGTTATGCAAATCTATACTAGAATTTATGAACACTTACATATACATAAATATACAAATAATCTCCATTTTTTGATTATTTGATATATCTCAAATAGTTTTTGAGGTAATTACGAATAGAGGCAAAAAACTTAACCTGTTTTATTTTATTAATTACTCATAATTTTTGTAAACGCGTCTTTATTTATTTTTCCTAAAACTGTATATGTACACGTGCCTCTGGATCTAATGACAACTGAATTATATTTTTGGCGTCGCGGAATGCCGGGGATGCCCAAGGGGCCACGGGTCAACGACTGCCTATTAAGAAACACCGCATAGATAATGACGTTAAAACCCAACGAGGCGAGCGCGTAGTAGTCGCCGCGAAAACGGGCCAGCACTAAACCGATCAAAATACTGGCTAAGCCGGCGATGAGCATCCCCAGCGCCAGCGCCGGGAAGAAATTCCAACCGAGCGTGGTGAGGAGCAGGGCGGTGGTATAAGCCCCCAAGCCGTAAAAGGCGGCGTGGGAGACTTGACTGATATGTTTACTGACTTAATGTAACTGAGGATAAATATAGGAGAAGAAATATAACGAAACGTAGAAAGGGGAAGCATTAAAGATGATTATATGTTTGTGTGGTTTGTATTGTGTATTAAATTTGTTTTGTATAAGTAATCAGATAGTTTTTAATGTCGTATGACAAAGAGATTGGTAATCTTTTTGTTGATTTGTTTAGTGTTTTGCAGTTGTTGGCACAATTACAATATCTACCAATAGGAAGCATTTTCTGGTGTTGCAGTTGTCCATGGGCGTCGGTAGTCACTTGGGTGAAAACCGGTTGCTCGTTTGCCCCTTATTATATAAAAAAAAAAAAAAAAATTTACTCGACACAATAGAGCTTTCAGAGTTCATATCTATGCATATTATATAATAAATTTGTCTATCTATGTTGTACTGGGACTGGTTATTTGGCTACTCCCAAGCAACATTTAATTGGAAATGAATTTGGATTGAATTGGAATATAGTTTAGAGTGGCCATATAATGATATTTTCATAATGGAATGTGGTGGAAGCTTGATTTGTCTATTGCAAACAGTTGTTGCTTATTTACCATTAGCAAGTTGCAATTAGAGGAATTCCTCAAGTCTACGGTATATAGTGAGCTATAAGTTATGCCAAAGTTTGTATTAGTAGAAATGCGACACCCGCCATTTGTCTGAGCAATTCTCGCTCTAATATCTCTCACCAGTTCGTACTAATTTCTAAATTAGCAGTGGAATCTTATAATCTTAGTTAAGACTAGCTGTTATCCGCGACTGCGTACCTACTCGTAGAATCCAATACAAAATATTACCTACTTCAGTTAACAGAATTTACACAGATGATTTATTCTTGACGTAATACGTAATATTGTACATTTATGTATTTAAATAGGACAAAAAGAATTGATAGGTTTTTTTGGCACGAAACCTTTGATTATTTCGCCAAAATTAAATAAGCCACATAGCACTAGCTCTTTGTTAAAGTCCTGTCGAAACCGACTGAACCATTTCGGAGTTTCGCCGAAACAAACAGGCAGGATAAAAATCGTTTTTGATTCTGCCTTTCGTATGCCTTTACTAATAATTTTATTTTAGCCTTATAACTGGATACTTTAATTTTATTTGTCTGAGTATAGATTATGCTAAAAAAGTGTAAGGCAAGTTGTAGTACTGAGTCGTCTCGCTGACAGTAGCTATATATATATATATATATATAAATATAAGATTTTCTTAATTTACCAACATAATTACCGCGAGGTTCGCATAGCTGCAGCGCGGAAGGTTGACACAGAATTCTACATTCCTTGCGCTAGGAATTCTAATAGCATTTTGTTTAAATACCATTTTCTTTCCTTGTTTGTGTCGCCACTCGGATGACAAGCAATATCTTGTGATAATCAGTCGGTAATAAAATCGGTACTATGATAAGTACCGGTATATATGATTTTGTTATATGTAAACCACGGAACTCCTAAACGGCTAGACCGAAATCGACGGTTGTTTATGAGAATTTCTTGAATGTTGGCTAGTGACGAGGTCATAAGCGTTAATAAAGATCTATTTAATTAACAGTTTAACTAAAACCCTAAAATAAAACTAATTGTCTATTACGCTAGAATTGCACACCATAAATCCCATTTGGAGTCCCGAAATATCTTAAATCCCGTAGGGCAAGGAAGGCTTTACCCGAAGTTGCGTAACATCTCGTCTTCACATTCGGACGGACATACATGCCTTTATATAGGCACTAAAGTGTATTCTACCAGACACTAATTGTCCTTTCCAGTTATTGTCACATTGATGACTACTTGCTTGTTATTTATATTATCAATTACCAGCTATTTCTCGCGACTTAGTCCGCGTTCTTAGCGGATGTCTACTACACTGTAAACTAACTTTTTGCCAAATTATGTCTTTGTACGCCCCGCAGTTATGGAGATTTCGTGGTAGGTGACCTTTCGCTTTTATCAATATAGATTCATTAAAATACCACCAAAGTAGTAGCTTAGAGAGATACATGAGGAATTAAAATTATAGATAAGGCAATTTTTCATTTCTTTAATAATTAATAATTAATTCAGTACAAAATACAACAATGCTGAAATATTCAGCAACATTCCGCGGAATATTCACAAAGACACCTTCACAAACAACTTGCCACCTCGTTGTTAATTCAATGTCGTTTTGACAATTCTTTTGCCTTTGTGAATTATATTTAAAAGGCATTTAAATTTAAATCTATGTCAAATACACAACAAAAAGCGAAATTGTTATGCGAATGAAAATACTAGTCTTTTTTAATATGTTTTATAAAAAATGGGCTGAATGTTTGTATTAATAATGTTTTTATCATTGAAACTACAACAAATTTAATATAAAACTTTAAAACAAGTATAAAAAAAATTATGGTATGTCTTTTTTTTAATTTTTTAAAGAATAATACATATATTTGCGTATATGCCTGATATTATCGCTTCCCCTTCAACAAAGCTGAAACCTTGTGTGGCTTGGTTGATTGCAACAATAGTCTAGCGCAGTAGGGATAAAACCGAGACTTAACAAACATCCACTCTTTTCACCGGAAAGCAATTGCGGCTTTAAATATCTATAAGTATTGAGATATTTTATATTACCTTTTTTAGCCTGGATTGTCCCATATCTGGACAAAAGCCTCTTTTCGATCGTTCCACGAATTACAATCTTGGGTCTCCTCGGGCCAGTATGGTAAAAATGCATCTAAATTGTCTCTACATTCGATACGATTATAAGAGATCTATACTACTAAATAAAGCTAACGAGTTTGTTTACTTGAATGCGCTAATCTCAGGAACTACTGGTTCGATTTAAAAAAATCTTGCAATGTTAGATAGCTATTTATATTATCACGCTAAGACCAATAGGAGCAGACTACCAATAAAAATGTTTCAAAATGGTATTTTTTTTCTAACTTTTGTAAGCTTCCGCAGTGTGCGCTGCGTAAACGGTTAAAGTTTCGCAAAAATCATGTACGATAGAATTGTTCTCCTTTAAAAGTTCTAAATAAAAGTCCACCACGCCATTTGTCTATCCTTTAAGGTTTGTTTTTATAATCATAATATTAATCCTTTTAAGGTGTTTTTATAAACATAATATTAATCTTTCCAAAGCCTATTTTTTTAACCCTTAAGTGGTACAGCTAGTGTTTTACAGTCAAAAATTCAAGTTCTACAAAATTGTAAGCTCAATAAAGCTTCATAAATCAGACGAGACATTTGATACCGAAGCTTTACCAAAAGCCACCTGCGCGGGAAACTGAATCCACGTTGGTGGTGAGTTTAATCGCTGTAGCTTTTTTA
>JANCMC010033613.1:58639802-58807026 GCA_024363005.1 Charaxes varanes
CGAAGCTTTACCAAAAGCCACCTGCGCGGGAAACTGAATCCACGTTGGTGGTGAGTTTAATCGCTGTAGCTTTTTTACTCGTAATACATTCTATTTTTTACTTTACTTTAAAACTATCTTTCGCACACGGCTTCGTCGTCTGCAGTTTACGCGTACACGTCTAACAGACTAAAGATTTTATTTTAATTTTCTCGAGGTTTCGGAGGAGTTGCTCTGCCATGATCTGAAAGTAATCATCATGGTGTAAAAATCGCGAAATATTAGAGCTAAATTATAAAGACTGATAATTTGATTAGGTAAATATTATGTACTGTTTGTCGTGTTTGATGTATGTATTAGTTGGGATGTTAGTTAAAAGACAACGACCGCGTTTCGTATCAGTATCAAGGCATGTAACAAGGTAAGTGCGCGTGAATAGAAACAAACCTAGAGTAGGTCAGAGCGAGTCCAAACCGGTCCAGTTGGTCCGCACTTGTTGCGTGTACAACTGGTCAGCCACACTACACTTGTTTACCACAGATTTATATTTGATACAAAGATTACACTTTAAACTAATTGTAACCCGGGATTTCGCCCCTAATTCAGTAATTTTGTTGAATTTTGAGGGTTTTTTTTTGTATTGTAGAATCAGCTACAGTCACTAGTGAAAATGCAGTCAAAATCAGTCTTGCCCATCTCCACTCTCAACAATCAGATAGACAGACAGATCCATAAACAAAAATGTTTTAATTTGTTTTTTTTTTTGCTTTAGATATTGTATAAATAGTAATATAATAATTTCGACATTCTAAACAGAGGGTTTTTTGTTTATATGTATATACAAATAAGTAATTTAGTAAGCAACTAGCTATAAATTGCGAGTTCGACGAGTAGCGAATTAAATTTATTACATTTTTAGCATTTATATGTGGATCCCTAATTATTTTGTGTGTCAGTCCACAGCTGCAAACAACCGTTAGTGCAGCCTATCTTATGATGATCTATTTCAGTGTGCACAACAGAGATTTCGCTGTTTTCATTTCCGGGCTATAAGTAAAATAATGTATAATAGAATAATTTCGTGTTGATTTTGTTCAATATATCAGTGTTATAACTTTCATCTTAAACGGTCAGTTGGTGACTCTACAAGCTCTTTATGTCGTTGCCCCAAATCAGACCAGCTAACGGACTCAATAACAAATCGCACGCATAGTTCGTACCATACTAATGTAGTATAGTTATTCTAGAACGTTATTTACATTATACGTTTAACTGGCCTGGAATTTCAGTTGGCTACAACCCTGCCTTATGCAACAGGGTTTGGGGTTCGAATCCCGCCTAATGTCTGGGATTACTAACCATATCAAGGGTATCGCCAAGGGGGAGAGGGACGACAGGGAGGGGCGTCTGGCCCCTCCTCTAAAGATTCAAAAAGTTGGTGAAACCAAAGAAATCAAAGTGTCGAATCTAGTAACATGACTCGTTTGACCGATAAAGCAAACCTGTTCTATTCCCAGCATTTCGTTCGCGCTGTAGTCTAAGCTGTGTGACAATTCGTAGTTTTCAATCCTCAAGTATATTTATGTATGTATGTGTACATCCAGCTGTCCGTTACCTATAACATACGAATAAAATTGTCTTCCTTAGGCAAAGACGACCGTGTGTCAAATATTCTTATATATTTGCACCGTTGTCCCTTGGAGGATTACCATAAAAGTCGAACGGTGAAATAGTGGCTTATCGGCCTTACGCAGTGACACTTGACCGTAATATAAAATTACGGAGAGTAAAAGATATATATCTGCTTATATTCGGCCAAATTAGGAATTTGACGAAATATATTTTAATCACGTAAGGCGAAACAATATTTATTGCAAATTCAATTAAAATTGTTTGATTGTTCGTTAATTGAATCCCGTCAGTCGGTGCTTGTTGTAGAGTGCGTGTAATAATTAAGCAGGTTTGTAAACTGTAATTACGTTTGTATCAATTACCCAATTATGGGTATATACGTACGTTATTTTGTTGAAGGTGTACATTTTAAATCAAACCGTAATAGCTCAACGGCAGAAAGAGCGGTTTCAAATCCATGAGGTTAGATTGGAAGGTCAACAAATTGCGCAATCGGTTTAGCGATTTGGAAGGGCGAGGATTTTAAACCTGAACGTACTCTGCCTAAAAGCGATTCATACGAAAAAAGATTCATACGGATCTCTAAAAAGATATTTTAACTTGTGTTACAGTAAGTCCGACCGCACGCCACACTTTCCCACGTCACATATCGATTTGAACAATCGGTGACGTCACCTGTTGTTTCTTCACGCTATTGTTTGATATCGCTGACTTGTTGCCTGTATAGGTACACTGTGAAACTTAACAGCCGGAATAGAGCCACTCCCGTCGTCCCACAGGCGATAAGGATACTGAATTCAGTCCGCTCCTGTATTCGTAAATTTATCGCGCCTGTTTTTTCTCCATCCATTAGTAAATTCATTTCAGACATTCATTTAAATGCAGTTTAGAAACCTAACAACAAAGAAACTATATATGTACCCGGGCCGTTTTTGTCACTTCTTTTTTAGGGGGCACGCTAATTCTGGAAAGTTAAGCTCATAATTTCCTTACCCATTACCACCAAGTTTTGAGCATAGATGCATTTTGCGAATACAAAACATCAATACAGTGGTAATAAGTGTGTATATAAAGTTTAAAAGGAACCTCCAAAGTTAGAAAGTATAACTTCTACCAAGTGAAATTAACGCACCCATTTCATTTTTTTTTTACTTTTTTGGCAAGTTTTCGAAATTACTTTAGGGGCATTGAGTGCCTCCGCGTGCCCTCAAGAAACCCCTTTATGTTACTCTTTATTTTAGTGATATTGTTAAAATTTGAGGGTTTTCATTTTTTTTGTGCAGAACACTCAGACCGTTCGAATTTTTTATATTTAGAGATAGATGAATTTCGCAAAGTATTTTTTCGCAAATGCCAATTTAATACTCCATTTAATATGAGTTGTGTATGCCCTATTCAAGTCGCGTACCAGTATTATTCACAGCAGCAGGAAGCGGGAAGTACGTGACTGTTTGTGCGTCTGTCTCTATGGCGACAGCTACTAAACAATGCCTGGTGAATCAATGGAACACCCTTTTTGTCACTAGTTGCGTAAAACCTCTCGTAGGATGCGGGTATCTGGTTGAACAGCTAACGATTTCGATTATGTATAAGGGATTCGAATTCTTTTTTATTGTTCATATACTTGGTTTTCTATGACAATATCTAATAATGTCCATTACTTATCAATACTAATCTATAAAGCTGAAGAGTTTGTTTGTACAGCTAGTATTTTCATATAAGTAGACCGTACGTTATGGTTAAATCAACAAAATCAAACGTCGATTGATTCAATTGGGCCTTTTTTTGTCATTCCTTTTTTGGGGGCACGCTGATTCTCGAAAGTTTATAACTTATGGCCTATTATTTTTGTACCCCTTCCCAACCCGTTGCCACTGGGTTTTAAGAATAGATGTAGTCTGCGAATACAAAACATCAATTGTTATAAGCAGTGAAATAAATTTAAAACATTATTTTATGATAGTGATGATATTAGTATCGATAATTGAGTAAATAAAATTCAAAAAGGAGAATAACTCGTGTCCCAAACTATCGGTTAGCAGAGAGAAATGGCGAGCTATCGTTAAGAAAATAACAGCATCTTTTGACAACGTGACTACGTGATGATCACGACCGCTCTACCAAGAGCGCATCAAAGAAGAAGATACCTCGTGTGGACAATATTCTACGCGCCCATGTCATTTTAAATTTCTTCCATTATTTTTTACCTTTTTTATGGCAATTTTAAGATTATTTCGAAATTTCCTTTGGGGCACTGCGGCTCCCGCGTGCCCTCAAAAGTACTGTTTGTAAATCTATTCTTGTTGAGTAAGTTTTTAAGTATTTTAACTTAATAGCCGTGCGAATAATACTTTTCCAAAAAGGTAACGGAAATGTCGATTTTGCGCATTACAAATCGATCTTTGTTCAATTCGATTATTTTATAATCCATTATTTCGCCTTAATTAAAGGTAATCGCGATTTATTCACATTATTACTTTAACTGCTTAATTGATATCGGTTATTGCATTGTGTTTTTCAATTTCATTAATCGCATACTTTCATTGCGATACTTTATACTTTGACAGTATTTGTTTAAGTTATGGATACTTTTATGATACTTATTTTATCATAATTGAGCATTTATTTTATCAGTTTTTTTTCCAATAGCTACTAGATATTGATATACCATAGAAAAATACATTTCGCCTACTTCAATATTAAGATTCTGGATATTATCATAATTTCAATATCGTGAAAGATATGTCAACATTTTTCCACGTTTTTCGGATTGAATATTGTATTCGTGTCCAACATAACACATTTTCCATATTATTTGGACTATCTCTTCGATATTCACTTGTATTCGTATATTTAATACGTCTTTATGTATTCGGGGAATTTTCCTCAATCATCCTCCACAGAAATAGTCCTTTTGTAATGGTGATTTAGCTAATGGAGCCAAAGTATATTTGGAGTATATATCTATATATATAATGGTGCTCACTGGAATTTTGTTTGTTGAAAGAATTTGAGGCATAAATACTAGGTATGTAACTTGTTTTGTTATCATACAAAAGAATGCACACTATACTTAATATACATCCAAGATACACCAGCGTCAACCTTTATTTTCAATCGACTTCAAAAAACGAGGAGGTTCTTAAATCAACTGTATTTTATTATGCTTGTTACCTCAGACATATCGACTGCGTGAATCGATTTTGATGATTTTTTTTAGTTAAAAGTTACTGCTTCCCGTGTGGTCTCATTTTAATTTGGATTCTGACGATTTGAAGTCGTTCTTTTTTGTAAAAATTAATATTATTCTATCTATGTTCTACCCTTATAATATAATATAACTAACATCATCGCATTGTTATCTACATCACTGAACATCCGTTAACAATTTCCGCACCGTCTAACCATGCCTGTTATCTAAAAACGGCATAAAAATTTGGACGCATTCACCAAAAAAAACGTATCGAAACTGTGAAGTTAACATTCGGAGGATTTTTTGTGTAATGATATGAAATTTTTATGCCACTACTTTTTCCAGTAGAAAGTATAGTTCCTTATTTCTTTTAAATGTTTTTAGGGATTTGTAGATCCACAAGGAACATTTATAGTTTCGCTCTGTCCGTCCGTCTATCTTTCCGCCCGCAAAGTGGTCTCTCCTGCTTAGGACTTCCAAACTGTTAAATGAAGAGACTTGAAATTTTCCATTGATAGAGCATGCTAGAAACTCATTAGGATAATTATTTTGAGCGAAATAGGACAACATCTTTTGCCACTTTTCATTAAATTAATCATTCTTCGTATGGCGGAGTAGACAAACATTATTTTTGCAATTCAATTTCATAGCAAAGTAAAATATGTAATTTTAAAACGTAAATATATTATTCCCCTGTGCAAAAGATGTATTAAAAGAAACTTTATGTGATTAATCTGTTAAATATATTTAACAAGTAAAAATTCAAGAGTTAAAACCTTGAAAAATTCTGTCTATCCTTCTATCGTTCAGCTATCGAGACTTAACGAGTAATTTCAAAGGGTTAAAATTATTTTTTGTGCTACCAAAACATAAGAATCTAATTACATTTATATAGAATAAAGTAAATTTAAGTTGAATTCCTCCCCCGAGCTCTAAAAATGTAATACCACATTCAATTCGTCCGTAATACCCCGATATTGGCGCTCGGGCAGTTCTCCGATACTCACTGCATTATCATATTGAGCATTGTGTACTCCGCCCCTCCCTATCAATATAATATGCATTCAGACGACAACCACATATTAAACTTTATTTTTATATTAAACTCCCATTCTTGTAAACAAACTTTTTTGTTATTTAAGCAATTTAATAATATCATCACCGTACTACCTTTCTCTCCCACTGCTGGGTATAGGTCTTGACCTGCTCAATTTATTGAGTCCAATTTCATGTTCGGCCACGTTTTGGTTTTTATCATATAGAACCTGGATTAGTTTTGTAAGATACAAGAATCATCATCTTAATACTTTTTTAAAAACGACGTAGAGGGGACAACTTGAATATTAGGAATACATAAGAATTACTCCTAATTATTTAATATTAATACATTTGAATCCATTAACTGAACTGTTTAGAGTTAAACTGTACCAATTTCCAAAAATCACTCGTGCGACTAAAATAAATAGCGCCCTTTCGAAACAAACGAGGCAAAGCAAAGCGCTTAAACACCAAGTTAAAGGATATTAAAATAAATTGGAGCTATTAATAAAGCCGGCTGAGCAGCCTCGGTCACCGTAATGACTGTTAAATGGTACGGGGTAGGCGGAGGAAAGGTGGGGGGTAGCCTAATGATACGCTTTGTTTACCTATGCCGAATCGAAGGATGGTTGCTTAAATTATTACCTGTAAACTATACAGATTACAGTTCTTCAAGAACAGACCATTCTTATTTCTTCAAGTCTGACAGCGTATCTACAAGCATTCTGATAATGCTATTGTCTTTAGTCATTTATAATAAAGTGAACCGCTGAAGTGAATCCAAAATACCAATTTTAGATGGTCATCGAGCAAACGGTTGTGATTCGAACCGATCGCCCCACAGATTTAAGTCCCCATTTAAGTTGTCGACAGAATTTTTCTCACCCAGCTATATTGCAAAGGTTATTAAAGCTGTACAAAAATGAAACTTTAAAAAACGGATTCGCAGCAAACTGACCCGCACAAAGGACTGAGGTCATTTGGAGTGTTTTCCGAACAATGTAACGCCCCCCCCCCTCCCCTCCCACAAGCGACAGAATGTTAATTAAATATTTGGCCCCCATTCTTTCAGGCTCCAATTTTAACTGACTGTTGCTTCTTTTTGCGTCAAGGCCGTAGAAGAATTCCATATACTTCCTAAGAGTAAATAACAAAAATCTTTATTTCAATGTAAAAAAAGGTTAATAACAAGAATACTGTCTGTATGTAAAAATATATTACATAGTGTTCCATTAAATTAACGAAGTTCTTAAACCCAGAATATATTGTACTTAACTTATATGCAAGGTGTAGCCAAATTACCATGTGTTAACTTAGACCTGGATTATGGTCTATAAATTATGGTAAGTGGTATAAAAAGCTTTTATCCCGAGGAGCCCTTTTAGACTTGAATACATAAAGCTTGCCCTAAACGTTTTTTTAATAGCCATTCAACTAAAAACTTAGTTTTTACGATGTCAGGGTATATATGAAGAGTTAATATATGAAATTCAAACTTTTCTTTTTAAATTGATCATATTAGATGAAGATCCCCGAGCCGTATGACATAACTTATTTTCTGTAGGATAAATCCTTCGGTTCAAAGTAGAGTCTTATTCATATATGATGTTACTTTTCTTAATAAATTTTAATTATTTTGGTAATAAATTTTAAAAAGGCATATCTAAAGTATACGATAATAATGCAAGTTTGTACAAAATAAGACTAGATCATGAAGTTAATATTGTTGTTGTTGTTGTTGATGATGATGATGATCGTGAAATGCTTATAAAACAACCGAATTTAGTGAATAAAATTGACTTTTATAATCTACGTAAGATGAAATTTAATACTGCCCCTGCATACTTGCTATATAGATATAGAATAATCTTTTAAATATATGCAGATTGTGAGATTAAAGTTGATTACCTTATTTTTAAATAGTTGATTTTTGTATATATTTTGTAGAACCCTGAAGCAATATAAAAAGGTACAGACGCTTACCAATATCCAGAAATTCCGTCAAACGCTTTAAAGTTCCCTGAACAAAAATTAATTCTACGTATTTTTACGCCTGTTTTTTTTAGTATTCTATCAAGACAACTATTACAAAGTTTAATTTTAATTGGTATGACAATTTGCAATGACCAGAAATCCCCAAAACACTAAAACACATGCGTTTGGCTCCCGCGCACATAGTCATGGTTAAATAAATATATTTTATCGTTCAAGGTAGGGTTGGATATGAGTACATGAGACTCTACTCAGAACCTAAGGTTTCATCCTTCAGAAACTAACTTATGTCTTAAGGCTCTGGGATCTTATGTATGATGGTGTTTTTTTTCACGAGATCATAAAAATAGAAATAAACAATAATCTAGCTAGCGCATATGTCGTAAATTTTTCAGTCTATATTTAGCAGTGGCAGCACGGCAGCGGCCAACAGGTGCGCCAGCTGAACCATACAGGCTATCTAGGTTACTAATGTATTACCTAACGCAGCTGTTCTAGCTACAGCGATCATAAAATGTTATTTTTTACTTAGTGTCGGTACATATTTTTCCTTAAGGTATAATTTCTTATGCTTATTATTGATATTTTTGAGGTTTCTGGGATGACGTCAGTTAGTCATCGTCTTAACTCGTCGTACAGCCACATCCTCTGCAATTCAAGGGGACCCTGGTACTAGACTCAGGTAAAGCTATGTAGAAGAAGACAATATACAAATATAACAAGGGGAGATGACAGATATTATATTGGCCAAATACTGAAAAAATATACTGAAATAAGGAAATCAGCTGAATTTAACCGTGCATCCTAACCATCTAAATTCAAAAATTGATAAAATACTTCCAAACATTTACGAATTATGAAAATTATATGACATAAGTCATATTTGTGGTAGAGGAATTTTTATTTACTTGTCTTCTTCTAATAAAAGTGTAAATTGTAATTCTCAAACATTTCCGTATAAATCAACTTTAGACACCAAAGTTCTAAGCAAGTCGTCAATACGCTAAAAGCGCCATTCATACAGAAACTTGTATCTGGGTTAGTTCCGATTCAGCTAACTATGACGAATGCCCCCCGTTGCTCCGAGCACGGACGCATTCGTTCCGGGGGCGAGAGTTTTAAAAATGCAACCCTTGTACGTACCCCTCTCCCCCTCTGTTCAACCCCCACTCGCACAGAAACTTGCAAGTGACGTACTGAAACATCTTACTGTATGTTACGTCATACCTAACATTATATTTGGAACCTCTTTCATTCGTATTCAACAATATATGAAGGTCTCGTATATATATTGACAGTTGTACTACGAGCTGATGGTACCTGCCTATTGCTATCCCAGTCAGTGAATGCAAAGAAAAACTTTTCTGAATACTGAGAATATTAGACATATCTCGAATATTTAAATTCTTAATATTAAAATAATGATAGAACATCAAATTACCTCAATAGACTAAGATTAGAAAGGGCAAATTTTAATCTAATGCAAATTAAAAGTCGCATTCAGCTTCAAACCTTTTAAGGTCGAGTGCATGATGATATTGCTCAGGCTTTATGTATAGTATGATAGTACTGTTGCATAAGCATTCAGTAATTAAAGGCTACAGGGAACCTGCCTTCAATACTCCCTATGTAGCACTACGCGTAGAGGAGCAGATTGGAGTCTTAGGGGCGCTTCGTTCGATCGTGGATCCATATCTGGTCTATCCTTGTATCACCTACTAACATAAGCTTTATGTTATGTTCAAAGGGAAAATGTAATAAGTAATTTTAAAACGGTGACTACAATTTTTTTTTCATGCCCGGATTTTTTTTTTATTTAATGTTACAAGGGGGCAGACGAGCAGGCAGCAGGCACCGAAGTGCTTACCGACGCCCATGGACATCTGCACGACGGACCAATTTTGTTGACAGGTCTTAATATTCTACTTAACTAGAACTAAGTAAATCTCTTTACAGATCTGCACAGTTGCCATCCTGTTTGTGCAGATAACCATGGGCTTCAGGAGGCACTTAGCTGCCTGCTGCCTGCTCGTTTGCCTCTTGTAATATAAAAAAAGTATACGCAATCAAAAGCTATTGTTGTTTATGCTGCCTTTCCTAGAATTAAAAGCTATAGGGTTCTTCCCGATGACCTAGATTCATGAAATTTGACAAGAAGATATATCTTGAAGTACAAAAAAAAAATCCGAAAACCATAAATTTGTATTTCATAAAGGAAATCTTAAAATAAATGATAAATTATTATCTGATAAGGAAACCTTAGCGCGCAAGTCGAACTCTCACTTAATCGGTTTATTAAAAGTGATAATATGACTTTTTGAAGACTTATTCACGTCTTAACAACTTTATCGATCGTTCTATAATTTTGTATACATTCTATCAGAGATAAAAAAGCAGAATATATAAAAATAGGCTATCTCCCATCCAGAACTATTATACCGTCTCAATAAAAGAACACAAGCTATGTTGTAAGCAAAAGTTTGTATGTTTTAATAAGCCCTTTCAAATTACAATTTCCCAAAAAATAGAGTTTTGACAAAAAAAAGTCTGTGTCCTTACCCAGGATCCAATTTATCACTATACAGAAACTCTTCAAAATTAATTCAGCCATTTAGGCGTGAAAACTTACAAGACAGAGATACTTTCTCATCTATATTATTAAGGATGTATTGTAATACTAAATTCTTTCATAAAAAATATAAACGAGAAATATATAAGGTACAATATATTTCCCTAAGTGAATACTCAAAACGATTATGATAGCTTATATAGCCGCTACACACGTATCGATAAATCGATGCGAAAAAACTGTACAGTTTAAGCTACGCAGTTTTATCGATAGTTACGTTTATAAAAAATCGTTGTCGATTAAACTGCACAGATTTTTCACAACGGTTTAAACTATAAGTGGTGCTGTAAATTAATCGATTTCCTTTGTTAAATTGCGTTAATTGCAACTAAAACAAGGATAAGTCCAGCGTTAGTACACTTGTTAACACTGTCATGTTGGATTGTAGAGTTAAAAATTTAGAAACATTTGCAAAGTGGAAACTTTAATGTTACAAGTTGCATCGCTTGAACTTGTGCAAAAACATACGGTATTTATGCTATTTGGTTACTCTTCTCAAAAATGCATTTTTTTTTTCGAAGTTGTTTATTGCATGAGTGATATTCCGCATTAAATTTAAATTATAATTTAATTTAAAATAAATAAATTAATTTAAATTATAATTTAAATTTATAGCATGTTAGTATAATATACTGTCTAATTCACTTTGAGCTCAAGACAAAACACTTACTCGTAAGTGCATAACGTATACTCGTAACTATTCTGGAAAGTTATGCATGCAAGTTAACGAGTCTGCCAGAGATGGAATTAGAAGTGGACGTCACTGGAATATAGTGTCCGTGAGTTAGATGGTAAAATATATATGATATCTTTATTATGCAGTTAGAAACAGGAACATTACTAATGAAAATGATGTTATTTAATCACAACCAACTATTTTATAAGTACAGTGAAAATATAGCTTGTTACGAAAAATAAATAATTAATTTGTTGTGATCTACCTGCACTCAGGCACCTACAGTTTTTTTAAAAACTTTAGGTGCCCTGCTACTTCGTCTGCGAAATTTTGAGTTTTCATTTTTTGTGCGGAACCCTAATCAATTTTCTAACAGCAAAGTAGCCTCTGTTACTCCTTGCAACATTAGCTATCTGCCAGTAAAGGTTCGATCGAAATCGGTTCAGCCGTTTCTGAGATTTTCCGGAACAAACGGACAGACTGACAAAATTATTTTAAATCTCGCTTCCGTTATAGATGTCGTATATATACTATAAAGACATATGCAATAAGTAAAAGTAATAATTACCACGTAATTCCATTGTTTTTTCTATGTATAAAATGTATGGATAATCCAAAATTCAAGCATTATCCAACATAATGAATCTCGGCCGTGATAAGAATCTTTATATTTTTCAAGCATATAAATCACTTGCTCCAAGCGTGAAGAACAAAAGCCTTGGAGATGATACAAATAGCTCCATTTCCTATGATCTATCAACTGCTGTAGATTGTGTCAAAGGAAACGTTTGAATAATGACTTTTCGCTTAATGTTTTCACACTTGGATATGTATATGCGTTATAAACCTTTTTCACAACGTAAGTTATATACAAACTTTTTATATATATATATAACAAGGGGCAAACGAGCAGCCGGTACTCACCTAAGTGACTGCCGTCGCCAATGGATAACTGCGACACCGCAGGGCTCGCAGATGCTTTGCCGATCTTTGAGGAGAGTGGAGAGTCCCTAAGTCGTATCCATTCGTAAATACCGAAGCCGGCAACTGATTCCGAAGGGGAACTGTGCACGGTTGTAAACTTTACTGAACTTCTTCTTCTTCTTCTTAGCGTTATCCCGATCTAGTACCAGGGTCCGCTTAGATTGCAGAGACTTACTAAATATCAGTAATATAGTTGTCAATATGGAAAAATATTATAATATATTGAAATAGGTATTAAATAAGAAACACGCATATGTAGACAGACGAATACACAAATGTACAACCTTATCTTATTACATAATATAAGCAAATTAAATTAAGAAATTTTGTCAATGACTGTCTTCTTCTTCTTAGAATCCCGGTTAAGTACCAGGGTCCGCTTAGATTGCAGAGGATTTGGCTGTGGGGCAAGTTAAGATGAGCGATTGCCATCTGACGTCATCCTCGGAACCCCCACGGTCTCCGCAACCTGACGACTAATATCACGAAGTGACTTTAATCGGGTCCCACTGTTTTACGTGTCTTCCGAAACACGGAGGAGGTCGCTTAACCTATACATACCGCTAAGTTATAGTTTTAAGTTTGCTACTTTCTGTTTTTATTTTTCCTTATAATTAGTAAATTTTTAGGTATTAGTTATTTCTTTTACAATTTTTAGTTAATAAAGTATTTAAAAAAAAAAAATTAGATAGTAAGAAATGGAGGAAGACCTTTTAGGTCGGCTTAAACCGAGAAAGCGAGGCCGTCTTAAAGTGTCTATAGATAACTTAAATTTGGTCTCTAACAGCAAAACTATCCCGAAATGGTTGAATAGCGTAAATGTTAGTTCTCTTGTTTGATTAGCCAAACTCTGGCCTGAATGGACATTGTTTCAGTTGTTTCGCTGGATCATGAATGTTTACAACTCTTTAAAATTGCGTTATTAAAAAACTTTCAAATGCCTATTAAATAACCTGGTGTGCATTATATATTTACAAAATAAGATTTGTGCCAAAAATATGAGTTTTTAGTGAAATAACTTACAAAAAAGGTCAATCTTTAATGAAGGTTTTAAATCTTATTCGGGTAGATTTGAGGTAAGACTATAATTAATGGTTTTACACATTAATGTTCTAAAGCACAATTACTTCTAACAAATTATCATCGTTATAAGTAAATTACGATTTCTTCAAGTGTTATTGAAACTAGATTTATAATAAGAAGCAAAAATTTGATAATTTTGAAACGCCATGATAGGCACCACATACAATGTCTATTTACGATATTGAGAAGTTATAGAACTCACCCATTAATGCTTTGTGAATACGTTTTATAGTTGGGAGTTACAACTGTATTATAACAATACGACAATTAGATAGAATGAATGTAGTAGTAGCATGAGATAGAGGTAAGTAGAGAAACTATCCACTGGCAGTACTGAAATAACAAATTCAGCTTAGAAGGTTGAACGAGGCAAGACGCCTTGGAGGATTATCGAGTATAGAAGAAGAAGAAGCTAGGTTGGAAACTTAGGTTAGTCATGAGAGAATTAGTATCGGATTCGGGCCAAATCAGGAACAAAAGAGACATTAAGGTCATTATTAAAATTTGTATCAAGAGATAATTTTATCCGTTGATGAATGCCAAAGGGAGAACAATAGACAGGCATTATCAAAATTCAACACCTTCAAAAAATGTAGAGCTTCTTTGTTTGAGGGATATATTATACGAGATGATAGAAATAATAAAAAGATCGGCTAACCAAAAATCACTAAAATAAATGAGAGCATGAAATATAGAAATCTCGTTTTTAACAAAAGCGTTTTGAAAAAAAATCACATTAATCAAGTGATAGTTTCTCTTCGCAGATTAAATAAGCCATATTTAGCATAACGCGTTTAAACATTGCGGTTTATGATACAATTTAAAACAAAAAGTTCTCATACAAACATATTCAATTTTCAGATGAAGGGAAGATTACATACATTAACTAATTAAAGTGGGAGCATTTTTCAACCGTGTGTATATGTGTATGATCCATCTATGTTTCGACTACATCGTCATCTGATATTTTATTACATTCGATTTTCGTGAAAGTATAAAACCGTAATAAAAATAGTGTTTTTGCAAATTATAAACAACATTTTCTATTAGCTTCTTTGTTCCATGATTAATCTGTCATCCGATTTGCATGAACATGAGTGTGTTTGAAACAGGAGAGATGTACCTTTCAAATGATATCATTCGCACCTACATGGCGCTGCATTTTATATTTTTATTAATAAAATCTTTTTATTTAAAAGACGAACGTGTATTACGTGTATATATTGTATATATACATATATATATATAAGCGTGTAAAATAGAGTATACATATATTCTAGGGCTTCTTAATTCCTCTAAATGAGCTTCCTCGCTCAGGCTCTTATCAATATAATGCGTACCAACTGGGATCTTCTCCCATATGCTCTACACCTACTCATTATCAAAATTCCCACCCCTTCTCATTAATTCCGCAGAGCTTCTAGTGTTTTGGGAAAGTTTTGGTCAAATTCATGGATTGTCTTCCAATAGTAGCATGCACATCTTCTACTGGGAAAAGCTTGGGTGATTTGGACGACCTGAAGTGAGCTTCCTTAGTGATGACGTTAATCATCATTTAGGTGCATGTCACATTACATCAAAAGATATTATTTCTCAGTTTTCATGTATTGAAAAGTCTGAGACTTTTAATTTGAGGATGTTTGCCAACTTTGTTGATGAATTGTGGATTAGGGTTAATAGTTATATCAGCCAAATTAGTAATGAAGTTGGCAATGTCCATTCTGAATTAATTTTGATGTGGGAAGTTTTTTTATTAGGGAGGGATGAACTTTTTCAAGAATTTTTATTAGGTTAAGCTACTGTTAAAAGAAATTCAGAAGGGAATAATAATACTACCACTGTTCATTATACAGGTCTCTATTCCAGCATTTTACCACAATAATATCCCTATATCACCATATCCTTTATCTTGACATTAACAACTGTCACTAGGCAACCACCGAATCATGTATTCCAAATAGTTCCGCTGACTACTTTGTATGGCAAGTAAGGCTTGGATTCCTAATATAATGTTGCCTGTTATTAAGAAGTTTCTTTCCTAGAGAACGTTTTGGGGGAGAGGTGCGTTGTTTGGTGCTGGGGGGGGGGGGGAGCGGGGCGGCAGGGGGGGGCGGGGGACGGGGGGGGGGGGGGGGGGGGGGGGGGGGTTATCGACTTTTATCGATTTGGCCGTTTAATAAAGCGACCTACACTATTAATTGAATCGTTAATAATTAAGCTATCCGCCTGCGATATATATATGTGTACAAACATATATAATAAATCAGAGGTTGGCAACCTTTTGGCAAACAAGGGCCTCATCTTTAAAAAGAATTAGATGCAGGCGGCCACATCGTCAAGAAGTTAGATCGCGGCGAGCCAGATATATGTATAAATATTTCAGTGAAAAACATATAATTTTCCGTTTTTTTAAACCAATTTTATCTTTAGCGCCAAAATGTTCTAAAGTATCATATCGTCTTTTGACGTTAAGTCTTGCCAAACAAACAGCTGTCTGTACTTGAGCGTGATTGAAGTGCACGTTAGTAACAACAATTTGTTTGGCAAGATGTGACGTCATGCGCTCTGATTCCTGTTCGGTGTTACGCGATTACTGTCTTGGATTTTAACCGATTTCTAATTTCAAAATATTACACAATCTGACATGTTTTAGTGGTTGTTCTCGATCTGTATAATATATTAACCTTTACCCAGAAGGAAAGTTTATTAGGATATATTTTAGTGGCAACTATCCTTTTATGACATTGCGTCATCATCACCAAAACGTGATGATCACCAGGTGATGCTGCTCTCGCTGTGCGCGGGTAAAAGGTAGATCCACTCCTGGAGCCAAAATAGAAAAAGATTTTCCTTTGTATACTTATTTGTATCATTAAAAATGGTTTTAAACACAATTTACAGCCGGAGAATCAATTGACGAATCTAAAGGAAAAAGTCCTTAAAATAAGACATATTCGTTTATGTATGCATGCGTCTGTGATCCTTCTGGTACTTGGTAGCCTTCTAGAGGTTTTCCATGTGTGCTTCTAGTCGGGTGAACCGGTAACTTTATCGGTTCATTTACTTCGTATATCGTACTCATGTAAGTTCGGTATAAAAAAGATTTTTACATCTAGATAAAAGTGACTAAAGAACCCCTATAAGTGTTTTGTTACCACGCTTACTTGTATCTAATATGATATTAGTCTACTCGAAAATCGAGGCCTAAAACTGTCAAAATGGATGCCTTATGAGATCACTTTTATCCTTTTTTGCTAATATCCGGGACCCCTTTTTGTTGAGAGCGGTTGAAGCTTTCAAAATTAAATTAATATCAAAGATTTATGGTCCATCGGACCGTAAATTTCAAAAGTTAGAGTAAAGAGAATGCAATAAAATTATACGACCTCACAAATTCGCTTCACAAAATCTTATTTTGATTCAAATGAAATAGCATTATTTTCCAGTATTTCAGGAGTACATCGTAGCCCTGATACAATAATAATAAATAATAAATTGTTTATTTTCAGTTCTAATTACATTGTTAGATACATAATCTAGGGGCCTTCTACTAAGCATCGAAATACCTGTGTCAGGAGGTCCCACTCTTCCCATACATAAATTTAAAATAAACAAATTAAAACAATAGTACAGCGTTGCATATGAATTAAACTACAAAAGTTGAAAAAAAATATATATATTTAAAAGCGTGCGCGTGCATGTGCTTATTTATGTGAGTGTTGCGTGTGTGTGTTTGAGTGTTTGTAATGACAATAAATTCTACGAAGTAATTATGACTGTATTCTAAAAAGGTTTTGCGACTGCATTCTACAAATTTTAATCGATTGAGTTCTAGGAAGCAAAAGATTATGTACTCACACATGCTCGTCTTTGGCGCTTGGCACGAAACACTTGCACTCGCGTTTCTGGAATGTACTCTCGATCCAACTCCGCGTGGTTTTCTGAAAAAAAAAAAGATTAATGAGAAGTGATTAAGAATCTACTTAGCTTTGTAATAGACAATCTTAAAGTATTTATTACTGAAGAAGGTGAATGTTCTGATATTTTATTTCATCTCATTTCTATTCATATATTTCATGGTGCGGCTCCCCAGAAAATGGAGGATCTTTTATCGTGCCCTTCCTGCCCTGTTACCTGTACGCGGTAGGACCTGATGCGAGCCACAGAGGATGCTGTTCGCGTGGCTAAGTTCTGGAAAGGAACTGTCTGATGCGCCATCGACACGACAAGAAGAAGAATCTCATTTATACTTTAAAGAAATCGCAAAGCTAACAGATTTTCATCAGGGTAAACTGATGCATTTTCTTGCGAGGTTTTGCATTATATTTCATAATTGGGTCAACAATAATGGACGACTTTATATGGAAAATAATTTATCGCAGCGTTCAACACATGCGGTAGGTTATCGGTTATACCATAATGGAATTCCTATACCAAGTCGCTATTCAACATAAATCGAATCCGTTAATGCACTTTGCTTATAACGGTATAGAATTTTTCACATATTCGGTCAGCTATTGAGCTACAATATAAAAATACAAAGAATATAAAAATATAGTAAATTGTTTAAATAAAATGTTTAAATGAAATCTCTGGCATAGGTTTTAAACTTTAGTCCAGAATATAAATCTAGTTTATTTAAGTGCCTTATAAGTGAGTGCAACAAGTGAGTGCGAGTGTTTTGTGTGTGAGTGTGCGTACGTGCGTGCATGCGTGCGTGCGTGCGTGCGTACGTGTGTGTGTGCGTTTGATTATGTGTATCATTAAAATATATAATCTTGATTAATACTAGGTCAATACTATACTTGTGAATAGACTGTAAAATAGTAACACATTTATTAATATCCCAAAATAAGTGTTGATTTTTTATCTAAAGAATCCGTGGGCCATCGCTAGTCTTACAATATTTTTATAAAGAAGCTTTAAACAATACTACACTCAATGTGCACATTTAGCAGTCTGTATAAAGTCATGAATGCAAATTACGTCGTTATCGATTTCGATTCAAATTCAATTTAGTTTAGAGAGTCGTCAGTCGTAAACCTTTGACCCAAACGCCCCCTCGCTCTTACTGACAGATATCTGGTATTTATCGATTACAATAAAACACTACAATTGTAATTGCAAAAGTACGAACGAACGAACTTACGAGTATGTCTTCTGATATTTTAAAGTAACCCGCTATAATTATTCCTTACAACAAACATTTTTTTATATGAGGTGGCAAACAAGCAATTTGATACCTTTATTGGTGGTGGCATCTCTGGCGCCGCTATTCCGACTAGTGTTAAAATCATCTAACGTCCGGTTTTAGGCCTCTTCTCAACTTATCTATGACAAGCACCGGACAATACACAAAAAAAAATATTCATACCAAAAAAAAAAATCGCTTACCGAAATTCCGCTTATAGTTCCAGGTTCCGGAACTACTCATATTAGTTCCAGAGAAAAATGATTAACAAAATGAAATTCAGAAGGGAAACAACTCACACAACAATTATGAGAATACTGGCCTGATCAAATAAAGGCATATATAAATTGCCTCTTTTTAAGTTGAGATATATATTTATTTGTATTATTACAGAATATTAAAGAAATGTGAGGATTTTTGTTAAAGCAAGAGCCGTCTTCAGGGAAAAGTTTGGGCACCCCTGATAATTTTCCGGATTTTCTTTTATAAATCATTGGTTGTTTGGGTCGGAATTTTTAAATATATCATGTCACATATGAACACATTGATATTTGAGTTTATAAGATTTTTTAGAAAGTTTCCGAAATACAAGTCTGCACCAGAAACCAGCGCCTCTGTCGACGATGATGAACTGTCAGGAGCTGAGGGCAAGAAGCACCAGTGCTCCGTTTGTAACAAGAGATTTAACAAGAAATCTAAACTAAAAAAACACAATAGAGTCCATACAGGAGAGAAACCTTATAGTTGCTCAGTCTGTGGAAGAACATTTAAACACAGTAGTAGTTTAAAGAGACATATAAAGATCCATACAGGTGTGAAATCTTACAGCTGTGCAGTCTCGGGATAAGTCGAAGTTTCCGACCCTGTAGTTTTCCAGCATTTTCAAGTAAGCTAAGAAAAACCGATTTTATAGATTTGCCTCAGTTACTAGCTTCCAGTGTATATCACTTGAAAGTAAATCTTTACCGATTTTAAATAATGCTAATTCTCTTACAAATTTCGAGCGTAGTATGTTTTCAAATTTCGAATAGCTATTGATATAAGGGGCCATGCTTTTTTTGCCAAAATGGCCACGGCTCCTCCCCTCCAAACAAAAATTTAAACAAAAAATAAGGAGATTAAAATAGAAAATCTTCATCTTATACAAAGACATAATGTTTTAAGAAGTCAATAATGGCAAAATGTAATATCAGGAGATGACATATGCAAGGTTTGGTGCAGAAAGAATATAACAGGCACATTTTGCACCACTTTTAGTAAACAAAAATCCAGAAGTTCTGTGGTATTTAGGTGCCCATCAGTTTAGAGGAGCTATATAATGGTGTTTTTTCCATTACTGATCATTTTGGTTTAGTCATTCTCGATGTGAATTCTTCAATAACCAATTCATTAAAGTTTGAAAGATCTTGGATGAGTTGTTTCTCAACAACATTACGAGAGCAGTTAACCTATCCTGGTCCATAGTACTTCTCAAACCTTCCTTCCTTCTTTTCCTAGAGTGACTCACATCAATGTCGTCTGGTTCGGAGTCTCTGATAGTGTCTATATTTTCCCTTTCTTTCTCAATGTTTTTTTCAAGCTCTGCAATACATTTTTTTATGGTCACAGAATCAGCATCTAGGTCAAAGTTAGTAAATTTTACAATTACTAGTAAAAAAAACCCTTAAATTTAACACTTTAACAAAAGTTTTCATCTGGCTAATATTTATGGAGGTAATATCAGTTTGCACCACCAGAGGGCAGCACAGTGCCTTCAGTAAGTGATTCCACACTATAACTAATGAACATGAACAAACTGTTTATTGATTTCATTATTAAGGACACACAGGAAAAGAAAGCTTGTGTCATTTAAGTGTGATTTAAGGTGAATTAAAGTATTTGAAAACTCCAGAATATCGTGATATAAAAATCCCATGTCATTTCAGTTAGTATTTTGTATTGTCACAAAAATTCGTACAAAACTAAAAACATTATTTAGCTACTTTCTATATGGGTACAAATGCGAAGAGATTAGTAACTATTAGTTTTTGGCTTGCATCTTCGCTCGCGTTAATGTAAAATTTGTTTTAAAATAATACGCGTGCCTAAATAGCTAAAATATGTAGTCTATACTACAAGCATTCTCGCGACTTCGTAGCTATAGCATTTTTATCTTTGATTTAGGTAGTTATAAGATGAGTATTTTCACTAAACGTGTTGCTTTACGATCATATTATGGTCTATTGTCTATGCAAACAAACAAATTACAAAAGTTATTATTTCTTGTATTAATATGGATTATATTTAATATTCATACTATATATGTATATTTTTCATTTCGAATTCATCTATTGTCTGTAACTCCTACACTAAAACGTGCCAAAACTCTTGCACTTATACCATAGACATAACTCTTTTAACTGATTCAAGTTTAAGTATTTTACATGCTTTATCACAAGGGTTTTTAATTTTTGCGGCCACGTTAAGAATTTCATTCTGTCCATAGACTGTTGAGCTCTCAGATTATATTAATAAATGTTCTATAATCTGTGGTTAAACTATAGATTTTTCAATACGTGAACTTTAAAATCAAATAATTGTCGTTAAACATACTTAATAATGCGTGTCTTACAAAGTTATAGATGTAATATTTTCTAGAAAAACTAGTCATTTGTAGTGTATATCATTGTCGTAGTAATTGTAATGGCATGTAGGCAATTAGAATTCTACAAAGGGCAATAAAGGATACCCATTTTCACCAATTATAATCGATTATTGTCTACTTAATTGATAGTGGTAATAGAGGAACACTTGTATGGCAAAAAAGTAACGGCTGCAGATATGTATAAAATAAATAAATATATACAGGACTATATGACATACGACGTCTGTTCCTACGGTAGACAACTTAATGTCTGTGTTATAGGTAACAGCCGCATGCCAACAGATAATACACCCAGACTCGAGGTGGGAATCGAACCCACGACCCCCGGAGCAGAAGACAGGATCACTGCCCACTGCGCCAACGGGCCAGCCCATAACAATGTCTTTGAATAGTGCTAGAACATCGCCAGCCAGAAGTACCTATGTATTTTCGCTACAGCTTAGAGTGCAGCACGAACGAAATTCTGGGAATGGAAAAAGTACATTCATTCGGGATTCTACCTGCGGTTTTATGATACTAGTGTTTTCAAACTCATAAGGTAACAAAAACAATATCTGTAACTTTAACCTTTTGTTCAATGTGTCAGTTTAACGAGGCTGGCATATACTTAATATGTATAGAAGCCTCTAAACAAATAAAGAAAAAAATGTGTAGAAGTGCATTCGAAAACAGAATCAAAGCCTATATAATATATACCTTTCCTATTTCTATCTTATGCCAATATATGCTGGAAGTAGGAAAAGCCAGTAGATACCAATGTGTACCAGTACCACCTGGTGCAATGAAATGGCATACCAGTATTTTTTATTGTAAAATATTTTTCTTTTTTTTTCTTTTAAAAATATATATTTTTTAAATATGAGATTAAAGATCATTTCATGGATAGGTATTGAAGGGATCTGTAATCCCATATTTAAATATATATGTATTTTTTTAATTAAATATATATACGAAAAAATGGTTTCATGTGCGATTGCATTGCACCCGAGTGTAGTTATATCAGTTATATCTTGAAGAACAAGTTATAGGAAAAATCCTGATAACTAAATTTGTGAAAAATGAAAAGAAACCTTAGGAAAAGTATAGATCTTAAAATAACCTGGTAAAGTATTATGCGATGGCGCGGAAGCCTTAGTGCGCGAGTCTGATTCGCACATCCCTGGTTTTTCGCTAGTTAGCACTAATATACGAGTTATAAACTTGCGCCTCAGTAAGGAACTTGCAGGAAACTTCAGAGGTATTTCTGCCGTCGATAGTGAGAGTGTTCGGTAAACACTTCACTCCCCTCCCACCCGAATTCACGCCAAGTTCGCGGATGCGGGCTCTCGCCAACTTTAACTCAATATTTATATTAACCTTTTTGTAACTACACTTAGTTAGCGACCGTCGCTTGAAGAAATTTGTTTTTAACCGACTTCAAAAAAAAATCGAGGAATTTCTAAATTCCACTGTATGTTTTTTTTTCTATGTTTGTTACGTGAATACTCCGCCATTTATGAGCCAATTTCCGATGATTCTTTTTTGTTTGGTAGGCTATACTTCAGAGTGACCACCATATAATTTTTATCAAATCAAGTCAATCATATATATACAAAGTACATACATCAACTTTTCACAAAAAAATTCAAATAAATTATTTTTAAAGTAAAATAAGCCCTCCTGACTTCAAAATCCGCCAGGGAACTACAATCAAAATAATTGGTACTTTTATACCATTAGTGCAATGCGTTTAGAGGGGAACCTATTTGGCTTAGTACCGACATAAACACATCAGCATGTGTCTACTAAATACAAGTTAAAGTTACGGTTTCTTTTGAAAATAAAAGTGTACTATTTATTAAATTTAAAAGAAAAATGTGCAAAGTACTTGATGAAATTTATAGTTATACTTGGATATTATTATTTTTTTCTATTATTTAGTATGGCGACTTGTAAGTGCTTTAAAATGGAATTATGTGTATATGTCTCAGTCTTTTTTATATTTTACGTAATATGCCTAGCATGTAATTCTGTTAATGGTCCAAATAAAAAAATGCTAATTAACTTTAAAGTCTTTGTTATTTGCACTTGGTGATAGAAAAAATTAAAAATATTGCGAACATTTCATTCTATCACCGCGCGCCATATTTTAACAGGCGAATAAAACAATCAAAAAATTGTGCAATAAAATTTAAAACCCAAACCACCACCACCATCGGAAATTTTCTCTACAAAGAGTTATTTCGTAGAGTCTATCTTCCAGCGAGATAGACAACATATCAAAAAAAGAAAATCGATATTTAATTCTAGTGAGAATTTTCAAGTTTTACGACGAAATTTTTTGGTTTTAGGCGTTCTTTAGACCTACAATAACATTCTACAATAAAGTTATTGTATTGTAGAATGTTATTATTAGATGGAATGGCGCTTTGACTCCAAACGATCAATACAACGACAGCGCAATGTTTATATTATAATAAACTAACTTTTAGATTTTCTTTTTTCATAATTTTTACACGCCCACGTTTACCACTTTCACCATCTCCGCAGTATTTTTCAGTCTGGGTATAAACCTAGACTGAAAAATATTACGGAATAATGATATACGATATATAATGATATAAGAATGATATACGATGCAGTTGAAAAATGTAGTGCAATAAAAGTTAAACTCGCTCAATCATTCGTTCAATCATAGCACAATTTTAACACTTATTTCATCGGCTTTTTGTCAAAATATTATATTTAAACCAATATATTTAAGGACACATTCGATTCGGTGTAACCTCTAATAAAAATAAAATAGCTATTAAAATTTAGTCCACAGATGCAATAGATATTGAGTAACAGACTTACAGATCCGAAAAATACAATCAATCATAATATTGAGTATCTTGCAATCTAAACCGAAATAAAAACAATATCTAGTAGGTAGGTATCTAAAAACTTACTTAACTACAGTCATTACATATTAACGAGAGTTAATGCAATGTCAGAACAATTTTTTTGTTTGTTAATTTCTTGCTTTTACATGTCAAATTAATAAACAGATTCAGGTTCTCACATCTAAGATTTGAATAAAAAAAACTTTGTTACGACTTTCCCAGGATTATACATTGTATTATTTTAGATCATACAGATAATTACTCCCCGTACATCAACATTTATAAAATATAATAACAACATAAGGGCATAAGGTTTGTGTAATATTTTAATCGGAAGAGCACACGTGAACCTGCTTTGAGCATAAGGAACTGCAATGCTGGAAAAACAAAAACTCAACAAGCTCTACAGCGAAGTCGCAGAGGGTTTAAACGGTACGCTGGCACAGTTGCAGGGCTTACGCATTGAGCATGAAGAAAGCAAGCAGCATGTCATGGGTATGATGGACAAGCTGGAAAATATCCAGAAAAGCTTCAGTGATGAAATTGTGCTGCTTGAGGATAATGCCGAGTGGGACAAGTTTACCATTGCGTTTTTTGGTGAAACTCAGGACTGATTTTTCACAGGCAACCCTATACCACCGTGTTCATAATTTAGCAACCTTTATTTTCATTCAAATTTGATTAAATTATTAAACTGGTGCAAAATGCTACTATCAACCTATCTGCTTGTACCTGGCAACCCTAGAGTTATGACTGGAATAGAATAGGCAACCTAACGTTTGCATGTTCTATAGATTTCATACTTTAGATTGGTATGGAATTTGTTTAATTGTGAAATGTTTGAAAAAAATATATTTTTTATCCAACCAAGAATATGTTTCTGTGGTAATTTACAAAGAATATCTGAATATAGAAATACAAAATAAATATTTGATTCTTTCAAAAACAGGAAGATAAAAACAAAAAGTTTCAACTCGATTAAGATGGGTTAAATGTGTCAGTGTTATTGGGAATACCGTGCAACTATGAAGTTTCTTTTGGGATGGGAGCAAAAGATTCCGAGAGAAGATGAAGGTCAAAAGTAAATTGTAATCTCGGAAAAGAGGAGAAGGGCAGCATTGTAATCCCATATTACGTGATGATTGTTTGCATAAAGTCATATCTTGATCAATTAGAATGACTGGAAATAAAATTGTGCTCTAATTTGCCAATTGGAAAGTCTGCCAATGCAATGCACTTATAAGAAAAAAACATCTATTTCAAGTAATAAGATTGTTTTTCTTATTCTATGTGCAATAGCATTTGTTCCATTGCCAGATCATTTTACTTACCTGCTCAGATCAAGGCCAAATATACTTATTTCAAGTAAATGTTACTTATTATATAAATAAATATTGTTAGTTAAAAAATTTGATTTAAGTGTAAATATTATGTTAAAATATATATATAGATTTATGAATATGGAACTAAAAGTTTTCATAAGCCATAATTTATTATTTTAAAAATTTTAGTTACCTTATGGATGCAAGTTATATCTTTGTTGAGCTTGATTATTGTTTTAAAAAAATAACTAGATTCTGTTTTAATCATTATATCGTTCTTTTTTCCTTGTATATAAAGTGCAATAATTCATATATATTTTTAATGTAGGTACTTCGTCAATAACTTTCCCCAGTAGCGACGTAATCCGCATAGTCATCGCAGCCTACCTCTTGTACACTATGCATATAGACCTAGCTTACACCGGAGCTTTGACAGGGTTAATCACTACAGGCAGGCAAGAGTCCGAGATCAGTACCTACCAACAAATATTGGAGAAGAAGATTCGAACGGGTACGATGAGCTACATCACGTACCTATTACTGTACATTGACGATCCGACAGTTATGAAAGTAGTGCCGCTCGGCGCTGTAGTCCTTCACGAAACCGTTGCCGCCGTGGATCTGTACGTTCTCGTCGAGCACGTAGTCGAGCGCTTCGGTGCCGCCGACCTTGATGATCGACGCCTCAATGGCGAATTCCTCAACCGCCTGTGCGACGGATGGACCTTCGGCGCCGCTCGCGGCGAGATGCGCCTCGATCAGCCCGGCCGTGCGGTAGGCGACGCTTTCCATGGCGTAGGTCCGCGCCGTCATCTCGCCGAGCTTGTGTTTGATCGACTTTATTGTAATTATTAATAAGAAATAGTAATTAAGATTTAATAAAAAATCATCGGTAACTGGATATTTTGTATTCCATTTTTATAATGTAAATTCTTTAGATTGAAAGTTGACATTATCCCATTGGTTCTTCATACAAATGAAGTTATTTCTGTTATTCTTATAAGTACTGTTCCCAATCTTTTCGTAGGATAACACATAATGTTTATTTAGCACAAATTTCTCAGCTGGTGTACACTAATTTCCAGTTTAACAGTTTGCCATCTGACGTCATCCTCGGAACCCCCACGATCTCTACAACCTTACGATTAATATCGCAAAGTGACATTAATCGGCTCTTACTGTTTTACTTGCCTTCCGAAACACGGAGGAGGTCGGATATCAAATATAAACCACTGCTAGATGGGTCACCCATCTATCGATCAGTCGCAGCAAGTGACACTTAACCTAACGATCGACGACTTAAACGCTGACCACTGATAAGGCCACGACCTTCTATCACGTCAGCAACACTTCTGAACAAAAATCTAATCATAATCGATCCATTGCTTTAGGAGCTACGACACCAATATACCGATACACAGACAAGTTCACCTTATCATACCATGCCTTGAGTATTTTGCTCAAATGCATGCGATTACAACAAAACAAAACAATAGCAAAAAGATCACGCCAAAAAAAAGAATGAACCAATTAAATTTCACTTAAAAATTTATATTAATAGCATAAAGTAAAATCAAGGCCAAGTTTTTTCTTGCAGAGTTTACGTAACAAAACGTGATGGAATGTAACTTAGAAAATATTATTATTGTCAATAAAGACTGCGTAAAGGAGACTGGAACCATTTTATATATTCCTGAGGTCATTCCGGAGCCAGACATAGCATATTTAAATGATCTTTTCAATGATCATGTAGTGTGGTCGGGGACTTTATGTAACTGCGCAAAGTTTTGTAGAACTTTGTAGTCTTCAAGGACAAAAATATACAAACACATTCAGCTATGTCTGGCTCTGGCAACAGAAATAAACACAATTATCGTTTCCTTATGCGACTTATATATTCGAGAGTTGTTTTTATTATTTCTTAATTTAAATATAATTCAAACAATGAATAGAATTTTATTAGTCCCAAAGGTTATAATATGTTTAACCTCAAATAAACATTATACATATACAGATACATAATATATATTAGACATATCTGAAAATATTCGTAATAATCTTTAAATAAAATATATTTTTTGATTCAAGCTGACCAATTTTTAAATTATTTAACTTGTTAGGGTCATCCATAATTACGTCACACGTTAAGGGGGGGGGGGGTCACCTAAATTTGACGTGATAACATGTGTGATAACGGGCTCGAAGAGCCCAAAAGCTTTGTGACACACATGTTAAACTTAAAATTTAAAAACATTTAAAAAACTGAAAAAAATCAATTGAAACTGCTGTTATGTTTTAATTTTTATTAATACATGCATACATTTAAACAAATGTACCAAAATGTGACAACCTGCGACAAGGACAGGGGGAGGGGCTAAAGAAATCTTTAACTTCGTATGACTTAATTTCTGGACGATCTAAAAATTAACTTCAGGCCTTTTTAAAAATCTCATTAATTTTATTTTGGTATTTTTATTTCTATTCTTCTTTGCGGCTGCGTGGGTTACTTTTTTCACAATGCATCTCGTCTTGCACAGTGGCAATTATAATTAGCATCCATAGTTGCCCAATAGGAGAGCGGCTCTGACGTAACCACGTATTGAGTTGCACTTACTGAAGACAGTTGACCAACTGACGTATTTCACTATCGCAACACTCATATTGTTCTGTACCTGCCTGTGACCACAAGATCACTTATATTTTTTACACTTAAAGATGAGTTACATCGAAAAGAAGTCACATTACTCTTTAACATAAGGAGTTTCTTTAACAATCTACAAAGGAATCTAAAAGAAAAAACAAAAAAAAATTGTCCCCCTGGACATTTGTCTCCCTTTATCTGTCTTTTGTTACATACATGCAGGAAGTTTTGCAAATTAGGGGAGATAACAAAATGAATTTCCTTGTCCCTGGGAGTCTGATGTCACCAAAGATACAGATAGTTAAGAATTCAAGTAACTGCACCAATCTGAACCGCAGAATGGGTTTCAATAAAACTACAGCATGTAATTATTCTAATCACAATTTACAAAAACATCTTAAAAGGGATTTGGATCTTAAACACAATGCACAAATGTGATCCTATGTGTTTTACTGCAAATTTAGACGTTTTCCCGGGCAGAACCTAGTCGAGTGACGAGGTTATTTATTTTTTTGACCACACCAAACCACTTTTTGGGAGGGAATGATTAGAGTGAGAGTAGATAGTGTCAATAAACTTAACTATTAGATTTAAAAAATGTGCGTCTCCTAAAGGTGAAAATGGTGGGAGGGTGGTCACCAAACCTGCCCTCCTCTCCCCTACCGTTCCCCCCTCTCTGAATTCATTTCGGTCGTCTTAAAAATCATATTAGTATGCAACAAGCCTTACTCAAATGCAATTTTTGGCTAGGCAATTGGTCAAGAACTGACTGAGATTTAATCATTGTACTCGATTTTTCTCACGATGAAATAATCCTGAAACATTTTCAACACTTTAGAAATTATAATCAATGATGTTAATTGCTTATGATATTACAAAACTGTGTGCTCAACTTCAAAGCCGTGACTCGTTACATTGGGTAACGTTAACCGGCCAGTTATATCCAAAATCTTTGATACCATTGGTCCATCACCTACTTTCTAATCCTGCTCAGAGAGTTTTGTAACGTCATTGGAAGTCTTGGCTTTTAAATAAATTTTAAATGAGCTTCATTTAGATTATATATTAGATAACAAATCAGCAATCCCTTTTTTCATTACATCCCTGCGTGTTGAGTCACTCCGCAACGACCCGCACCTCATCGTTATGCATCGCTCCGTACCGCTCTTTACTCTCTAAACTCCCTTCTTCTTCTTCTACGTAGCATTTTTTTAAATTAACTTATAACGTCTCACAGCTGGGCAAAGACCTCCCTACTCTTAGACCACTCTCCTCTTTCCAGAGCTAAACCAATCCATTCCTTTCCCGCAAAGGCAACCATGTTTTCTATTTTTTTCCCTATTTTTTTTATAACTAAACTCATGTAGAGCCTTTAACAACTTTGCCTTATTAATGATGACATTTTGCTGGACACAACCTCTAAGCAACTTTAAAAATGCAAAAATGTCTTTTTTTCTTTTATGTTCTCATTTGTTGATTATTTTTTTAATCCCATTTCTTTTTTATTTCAGAAGCACTGAAATGAGAAAACTCACAACTTTACTCATAAATTTGTGTATTATTTCAGTACAACTCTCTATTACTATTGTTATATTATTTCCCTATATTATTTCTGTCATAATACTGTATTAATAAAACATGTAAAGTGTTATTATGAACCGCATAGGAACAAAAATAAAGAAGTATTAGTATAACAAACAGCCGCGTGTAATTGTTTTGTTAATTGCATATTATCCCGTTAAAACGGCGTGTAGGAGGAAAAAGGTTTTTTCATATAAAAACACACTCGTGTCAAGTAGAATTTCAACGTGTGAAAAACTTCGTGAATAAATAATATTTTAATTCGTATAAATAATGAATAATGCCGAGATGAAAGGCGAAAACGCCATCTCTCATTATTTTAATTTACTTTTTGGAGTTTGTTAGCATTTAATAAAGCTTGGCTCTGCAGGTTTTTAATGAATTGGACGGTAATGAACAATATATCAAAATAACGTGAAGAACTAAAAAAAATATCAGAATATATATTAATATTTAAATTACCTTATGAAACTTTTAACCTAAGTGGAACCTAACCAGAAGTGGCCAATATTTTATATTAAGTTGATGATAAGCAGTAGATGGGAGCGGGGTTGTTCAGTGGGTAGAGCTCTGAGATGTTGTGCCAAATGTCCGCCGAGATTATGTGATTCTTTTGAGGAAGAGACGGGATAGAGATAGAGTCACTGGTGGTGTTGACGCAGAGCGAGATGATACGAATCAGATTTCGGTATCTGTATAGACGGAGTATTGTTTAAGGAGCTTTCTACAAAATAGGAAGTAGAAATTCCTTTAAAATCGGATACTTGTCAGTTATAATGTCTTGTACATATTTGAAAACATTTCGCGATACATTCTTTGACACTGTCAGTAATTTGAATTTTGTATAAAGGGATATAGTTTTATTAAATAATATATAATATTTAAATAATCCGAAGAATTATGTATGTATTAAAAAAACACAAGAAAAATTATATTACCAACTTTAAAATATGGATTTTAATCTATTTCTTTTCATTAATTATTCAACCCATATTTATCATATTTCCGTCTAAACACTAACCATGTGTTGCTCATTTGTTTTGATTTAGGTTGTACATTTGCTTTGTTAGCGAAAATCTTAAATCGATAATTTTAAAATATCGTTAAATTAGCCTATTTCACATCTTTAGAAGCAATAGTCCAGCGAACCGTTTCATTTGATACCCATATTATGGGGGTACATTTCAAATAACTAATCCGCCGTCCTGGATGTCCACCATATCGGATTCAAATCAGGTGACTATTTTTTCTTATTTCTGACAGCAAACCTTTGCATTTGATAACCATATCATAGGTATGCATTTCAAATAGTCTGGTCGCCATGTTGGATGTCCACCATGTTGCATTTAAGACAAGTGACTATTTTTTTGAGCTTGTGCTCTTATCCGTGGATTTGATAGGTGATTGGAGGAATTGTTCTATGCCTGGAGAACTTGTACTATATTTGGGGGGCTTGTTCAGAGCTTGGAGGGCTTGTTGAGAGCTTGGAGGACTTGTTCAGAGCTTGGGGGACTTTTTGTCTTATGGGAGCATTTGGGCTATCATTGGAGAATTTGTTCTGGGGTTGAGGGACTTGTTCAGAGCTTAGGGGACTTGTTCAGTGCTTGGAGGATTTTTTCACAGCTTGGCTGTTATATTATACAATATCCCTTGGACTAGAAATATTCAGGAGCAATATAATATATTATTTTTATTCACTACTGAACAATATTTTCAATACATGTTTGATTTAAATTTCTTGGTAATTTTAGGTAAACAACCAATTCCTTCAAGAACAGAAATCGAACCATTCTATCCCACAGAAGCATTCATACTGTCAAAGGGTGATTGTAAAATCTTAACCCATAAAAATAATAAATGAATGGTACAAGGAGTACATGGAGTAATAATCGCCCGCACTTTTTTATGTTTGAAAGTTGGCGTTTCTACAACGTCTAATGTAAATAATCAGTAGCGTTCCACTGTGGAAAATTTTGGTCATTTTCGGATCAAAAATCTATAACTTTTGAATGGATGAGTATTTTTGTAAGATTCTTTTTTTGTTGAATAGTTGAGACTTTAAGCTTTAATTTGTATTGTCAATCATAAACATCGAGTCATAATAAAAAATGTTATCAACGGCTAAAAATACATTTTTGATTTTTTTAATTTCCCTAGAAACTTGGATCCGATTTTTTTTCAAGGTCGTAACACTTTTCTTATACACCATGTATAATTTTTTATATGTTGTATTGTATATTTAAGATATAGAGTGGGATAGTTCAGTCTGTAGAGCTCCTAGTTGCTATGCTAAAGATCTCGGGTTCAAATCTAGCTGTGGTAGATAATTTAATAATCTGTTAATAGTCACGTATGGACCGTGTGGGACCTACAGACCCTCCTAGTGCTCATTCAGCCCCTAAATTTTTCACGCTCCTTTGACAGGGGCGCATCGATTATAAAAGACTAGTTTTTGTTGCTTTTTTCTTAATTTTATATTCGTAATATTTTTCGCAAGTAGTTACATTAAGTTCGCAATATAGTATCTCTATATGTATGTCAAACCTTCAGGATTAGTGAAAATAACAAGCAAGTTTGTGAAATTGTCGTATAAGAAAATTTAAACTCTGTATACAGTGTAACCTCTATATAACGTCTTTCGTTATAAAGACTATCTTCCTATTACACATAGAAATTAAGTCAATTTGTTTCGTCTATGTCAAAACGTATACATTAGTGCACTCTTTATATCGCAACATCCATTCTCTATTACAAAAATTACGTCTATATTTAGATGTCAGCAAATATTTAGAAAAGTATTAAACGGTTCTAAAAGGTTCCGCGACTAAATATTTGAGGTTGTGAAATTTCTAAAAAATATGTCTTGAGGTCGATAACGTACTTGTTTTTTCCGAATGGTATAATTATCCATTAAAAGTAATAAGTAAAAATTATCCTAATTCTATTCGTATATTTGGTTAGTTATCGTTACTCCCTCCATATAAAAAAAACTCATAATAACGAATAAAAAGGCGCAGTCCCTTGAAATTCGTTATAAAGAGTTTACACTGTATTTCTTTTTTTTACCATTTTACGAAAATTGCGCGGAGGAATATGAAATTTGATACAATTACAGTTTAAATATAGCAGAGAGTATGCGAATGCAAATTTTTGTAAAATATGCATTATAAACATTAAAAAAAAAACTAACGCACACACGGCATTACAGCCAAAAGATTTACACACACATCTATACATTTTATTATAAGATGATGTCAAAGCGTAGTCGTGACAAAATTAACAATGTATTTTATGACATTTAATTTGATTAAATTTTTAAATATACTTGTACTAAAAATAAAACTTTTGCACACAGCTTTAAGCAGGCATAGGTACGCAAATCTTAAGATTTCTAGACCAATTGATTATTAAGACCAGCCGGAGATCTCTCTAGTATAATTCAGTAGTCATAAACAATATAGACTAACTTTAGTTTTGTTTTTTACATTGCCTTTAACACACGATTAATTGAAGAAACAACTGATGGAAGCTAATCATTCGAGGTCACGATCCTCAGCACTGAGAGAAGAAAAAAGAAGAAGAATTAAAGAATATTCAAACACGTTCTTTTTGCAAATAATTTATTAATTCTTTTTTAACAGCTCCAAGAAGTTCCTGTAACAAAGAAAAATAATCAGTGATATTCCTTTAATTCTGGGTTTCTACACAGAGTAGAGTAGGGAGTATGTATAGAGTAAAGAAGTAAGTAATGTTACTGACTTCTCTCTCTTTCTATCTAGGAACAAAAAACATTTAAAGTGTTCATTAAAGAGAATGTAATGTTTGTTTAATTCTCCGCTAAATAAATATTTTGATGTATTAGTCTCTTAATTAGAAATCAAACATTATAAACACAAAAACACATACGTAGATATAAGTTTGTTAATTTTTCACGCTAATACTACTGACTCGATTTTAATGAGTTTTTACAATAATATAGCTTATAAATCAAAATAACACATAGGCTATAAAGTATAAAGATAGTGTGTGAAATACACGACAAACTACTAAAGTACTTAGAAAAAATATTCTGCCATCTGCGAGAAAAAATTAAGTCCATTAATTTTTTTTTCTATTAAATTTTCAACTAATTTTAGACATACATAGTCGCGAGCAACAGCCAGTTATAAATAAAGGCTACAAGATTATATATAATCCGTCAGAAGATCAGTCGTTACTTACGAGACGACCCTGGGCAGGTCGGGGGCTTCGCACAGGTTGTTGTGTCCTCTGTCAAACACGTGGAACTCCAGGGGTGCTCCTTTGGCGCCCCGCGATTGTTTCGTGCATTCATATAGCTGGAAACAATTCAAAATAAAAAAAAACAGACAAACAAACAGTGGCACTCCGGGAGTGCTGACAGAAGTTAAACTAAATCTTGAACATACAGCGATGTCGGTAACTGTAACAGTTTCGCGAGTTCAATATTTTTTCCGATCATAAAAATGCTGCTAGTGCCTAAAGAAGTAGTCACTTCAAGAATCTTTAAAAAAAGATTGATACAATAAGGCATTCCGAATAACTTTTATGGTCTTTTTTCGATCTAGCGGTATCCCGATCTAGTACCAGGGTCGGCTTAGATTGCAGAGGATGTGACTGTGGGGCGAGTTAAGATGACCGAATGCCATCTGACGTCATCCTCGGAACCCCCACGGTCTCTACAACCTTACGAATAATATCACACAGTCACATTAATTGGTTCCCACTGCTTTACGTGTCTTCCGAAACAAGGAGGAGGTCGGATATCAAATATAAACCAGTGCTAGAATGGGTCATCCATCTATTATCCGGTCGCACTTAGAGCAACGTAACTTAGCGATCGACTCAAATGCCGACCACTTATTAGGCCACGACCGATTCTCCTCCTCAGTTATATATTCAATATTAATGTTTTATGTAACACGTTTAATGTAATGAAAGTTTAACGCTCCTCCTAGACTTATCATAGGACCTAAAGGCTGGATTGCAGGCCTTTGTCTGAATGTGAATAATTCTTTAAATAGCTTCTCTTTTAAACGAGGTAAAGTAGTTACTTTTTGAGATCCATCTTTGTTAAGATTTTTTCCTTATATTGAATTAAATCGATTTAATTTAAATCTTGTTATTTATCGTTATTATTTTTAATTAGTTTTTATAACATATCTATAGTTAGTTTAGCTTACCTAATTATATATGACGTTTAATTAATTGTTTATTTATTTAATTTCTTTATATGATTATAATACAGTTGTTTTTTAATTACTTAAAATCTTCTACACATCGTCTCATGTGTAACAGTAATTCGATGCATTCCGTCGCACTCGAGCTGTTCAGTAAAGTATACCTACATTTTTTTTACTTCTATATTATAAATCATAGGAAAAACTGCTATGGAATTCAGAATAGCCTCAAATAAATCGATTCCGTATTGTATTTAAATGTAAATTATATATTTGTTCAATAAATCAACTGCGACATCGATTCGTTTTATCGCAAAAATAAGTTACCGTATACCTAAAACATGTGATAAAAAAATATAAACCCATTTAAACAAAAAATATATATAAAACATCCTACGGACCCAACCGTCTTCTGCTTTTCTGTTACAACAAAGCATGTGTGACATTGGGGGAAATGTGAAGGCACAAGCACCAACAACCTAGCACCAAGAAGGGAGGACTGGGAAGAAGATGCTCAGTAAGGGCTAAAAACGTCTGTCCCAGCAGAAGATAAGCGCGCTGCCTCTGGTCCCACAAAGCACTTAAGCATGTGCCTAACTTAAGTTTTACTATACTGCGGCTCTTCACAGGCTTAGAAGATGAGCACATTCTCCAGCAATCTGCCCCTCTCATGCAAATTTGATAAACAAGATGGATATTTATTTTTGCTTGTTGAGCATCAATCAAAAGCAGATCATTTTATGGCTTTTAGGCTATTTAAATATATGATTAATATTTGTGAGCGATATTTAATACAAAATCCTAAATCTAAGACTTTACCGTTGGTATACCCGATGATATTCTACAATAGTCAGGAGAAATATAATGTTGCAAGGAATTTATGGGATTTATTTGCCAATAACAAATTAGCAAGAGAATTATGGATTGTGGTCGTGAGCCTGAGATGGCACGTCTTCCTTGTTCTCACGTCCCCATGCCCTCTTTGAGCACTTCATCCTGTCTCCCCTGTTTATCCTCTTTAGCCACGGTTGTCATGTCCAAGATAAGGAGGATCACGGGGTCTTTCTCATGGACCAGTGGTCGATGGGTTGGCGGGATTGTGAATTTCGCAGTTCGGTAGCTCCATTATTATGCATTATCTGTCCAGGCTGTTGCTTTATTTGAGAACAGCGATGCATACATATCTAAAACTAACACTATATAATTTATATTATTATTAATTTGAGTAATTATACTTAATTTAATTTACAATTTTAGAATTACGGTTCAAGAGACGCAGAAACCAAGACGGATAAAAAATGAATTTTTGAACGGATAATCAAAGGCAAACCAATTATACTTTATTCAAATATCGGATGAAACTTAAGTTTGGAATAACGGATGGTCACTGAATACATCAATAATCGATCCAAAATGTATACGGAAAAGTTTCGTTATTTTTTTCTACCGTAGATTTGTCCCTGAGATGGCGGAATATTTGGTTCCGATCAATAACCTGCTCAAGAAGGGAAGGAAAATTTTCGTTACCCCCGAAATGGAGACTAACATCCGCAAGTGCATGGCGAGATTACAGGCGGAGCCGGTCCTAGCGTTCCCGGACTTCGACAAGCAGTTTAGTATCACGACGGATGCTAGCGACTATGCGCTGGGGGCTGTTTTATCCCAAGAAGGTGACAAGGGAGATCGTCCCGTAGCGTATGCTTAACATATCTTATTTTTTTACTTTATTTATAGTTAATAATTGTGATAGTAGATTAAAAAAAAGAAATATTATGTGTGGAATCTTTGAACCATTTTCTCTTTAAGGATGTTAAGTCTCTAAACAATTGGATTATGAATTCAGTTCATATTCGCCTTTTCATTGACCCAATGAATGGCCAATATCCCACTTATAAGCGGATAGGTATTGTAGTTATAAGTATGCAATAATAGGCGGCTATTTCGAACACATCAGTGCCTTGTCAGTAAACTCCCGAATCCTTTTATTCAACTCCCTTTGAACCCTCTTTTTTCCATTCCCTATAAGGCTCTTGTCCATCAACCTCCTGTTGTAACGAATCTTGGATTCGTTAAAGGTTCACCCGATACTATGTCTCTTTTTAATAGCATACTTCATGAAAATTGGTCAGACCATCTTCTCATTTATACCGATGCGTCTAAACTCTCTCCAGAAGGCTGTGTTGGTGCAGCCTGCTGGATTCCTAAATTCAAAATTATTTTGTGTGGTAGTCTCAGGTCAGTGTTAGGCAATCTACAGGATTTCCCTTGTCGACACGCGTAGCTGAGATCTGTACGGGTTCAATTTTCCAAAATGTTCATTCAACGGGATGTTTAACAAAGAACCCCGTACAGTTCTTCCGACCAAAACCGAAACATATTCGTTAAAAGTGGGAAATGCCAAGTCTCTGTGAATATTTATATTGGTAATAAACCAAAACGTCCCCAAGACCATTAGCAGCACTCTGTTTTGGAAGATTAGATCATTGTGACAACAAAAGAAGAATAACACATAATTGCAGAATAAAGACTGCACTCAAAATAAAGTGCATTACTCCAAGACATATCAAAGCATACTTCGGATACCCTAATAGTAAGTTCTGATCCGACTTCCAGGTTGCTTATTGACCTAGCTCACAATTAATGTTAACTGTCACCAACTTACAATTATTCTCGTTATGCGGAATGCCACTAGTTTCTACAAATAAGTGGTTGCTGTAGGACTACCTTGACAAGAGTTTAATTATCTTTAATATGATATATGTAGTATCCACTGATACTACCGAAATATTTATTATAATTTTATGTGTAACTCGCCAAATTAGTGTATGCACGCGTCGTACTCACACTGATCACAATGTACTCAGATAGTTGTTGCCAAATCAACGGTCGTAGCACAACTGCCCTATTTTTTTTTGTGCGGTTCTTGCTGTTGGCCTTTTTGGCCTTGACAGCGTCACCGGGAGTGGGGAGGGTGAGGATACAGAGAGACAGATGTCTCGACCCGGCTAGGGACGTACGCGTGAGGAACTCGTCGAACGCAGGCCCTGTCTATCCTGCGTGTCTCTGTATTTATACTCTAAGGAACAACTACCCTCATTTATGTATAATCTACATCATGCTATATATGTTGATTATGTGAACTAAGATAGCGATAACAGTATAAATAAATACTTCACATATTGTAAAAAAACATGTTCGCAGTAAGAATTAATATAGTTTCAGGCGTTTAATAGTCTTACCATACGGGTTTTATTGTAGATAATGTTTAGCCCTAGTTACTGACGTCTGTTACTTAAATAGACTTCTGTCTCGTCTCGTCGTAGACTATTTGAAGGACGTCTCAAGAGTATTTACTTTCTTAAGTGTTTTTAATAAACTTAAAGGCGTATTTAATACTAACTGTTATCGGATATAGTTTCATACCTAGTCATCTATACAAGAACAAACACAAGCTATAATCTAATATAAATGTAGGACAAAACATATAGACATTTACCTAAAAGGCATGACGACAAATTTTTAAAAATAGGTTTATAATGTTCTCAAGTCTCTTCTGTTGCCAAAAATGAATATTTTACAGAAATTAACGTTTAATAGCAAAAGAAAAACATTATAAATTTAAGGACTAAATTCACTCCCAAAACACTCGAAGTTGTCATGACGTCACTTTATGTCAACAGTGCGTTCCAATAAGCGTCACCTCGATGTTTTTGCCGCGACCGTAACGATCGCAGTCGTCAAATTTGGAATATCTGAAAGAGCACTTTAAAACGTTGCTATTGGTTATGGGAACGCACTTATAATATACGGTAACGTCATATTCTCTGCTGGGTGTCTTATAGGGATTGTTGTATTTTGTAGTTTTTTTTATTTTGTTAATCCCTATCAATCTCACTCACAATATAAAAATAAATACGTTTGTAAAGCTTTATATATTTTAGTTTAACACATAAATACTTATTTTAAGTGATTTTTGATTACTGTCATGTATATTGTCGCTTTAAATTCTTAATTTTACCTATTGCTACAGTATGTCTTCTTAACAATATCCGGGTCCAGTACCAGAATCTGCTTAGATTGCAAATGATGAGGCTGTGGGGCGAGTGACTAAGGAAAAAGATGACCGATTTGCGTCTGACTTTATCCTCAGAACCCCCACTTTCTCTACAACATCACGACTAATATCACTCAGTAACGTTAATCGGGTCCACTGTTTTACGTGCCTCCCGAAACACGGAGGTCGTATTTCAAATATAAATTAGTGTTAGAATGGGTCACCCATCTATCACGCGGTCGCACCAAGAGCTACTTAACTTAGCGATCGACGGCAAACGCTGTCCTGCCTGAACGTTGGGTTACTTACTATTTACTACATTATATTATCCTACGATATAGTCTCGTACCCGTTTCTTACCCTTTTCCGTTGCCGTTCCAGAATGGATCACTATTTTGGTGCTAATGGCTTAAATATAAAAGATATATGCTGTCGTGGGCTTTTTTGTAGAACCATTTATCACTCGTTTTGCCCTAAAACCAAAGCATCATCATCAGAAGATAGACTCTACTGACATCGTTTGTAGAGTCATTTTCGAATAACTTTTGAACAGAGATTAAGAAATTCGCGCATATTTTATGCAAAATTTGTTTAGGGGTTCCGTTTTTCCAAAGGAAAAAAGAAAGAAAAACGGAACCCCTATCATATTATTTCTTTTTCTCAAGAACGCGTAGAGCTATAAAATTGAAATTAATAGCAAATACAGAGGTCTGTGCTTCCTTTAAGCTATGAAAAATTTAACTCTCTCAGTGTACGTAATCAAAAGATATGGTCGTTTAAGTCACATTTCTTATATATTTGCAAAGGGAACCAAAACCTATAGGGTACTTTCCGTTGACCTAGATGGTACGGAACCCTTAGTGCGCGAGTCTGACTCGCCCATGTCCGGTTCTTTCTACTTGTCATTGCTTAGTTTCTTGGTCGTTGCTTTAGTGACAAAGTAATTTTTCCTTGGAAAGAATAAAGAAACAATTTGCTTTGCTTGTCAATGCTTAGTCTTTGGGTTGGTACTTTATGTCAAGTAAAACTTTTTTGCTTGCCAAAGCTTAGTTTCTTGCATGGTGCTTGCTTTCGTGAACGATGTTTTGTGCTTGAGTTTTCGGATGGCAACGCAAGATTCTTCAATGTATATAAAAATAAAGAAAATGACCCGGATTGATATCTTTGAAAGAGAAATTATGTAAATATTTTCGAGTTCAGCGACCGGTCAGCCATCTTTTATGCTTCCTACCTATTTCTATGAGAATGGGTATTGATTTATTTGCCGTGGACCTGAGTATATTTACTCATTTGCATGACGTAGAGTTTAATGAGCAAATATATGACACATATGTTAGTCTGTTTTTTCTTTTGTTTCTAGGAATACTATTTAGGCAGGCATTTATCCTTGTTACTTTCCCCTTAAGTTTTAAATGCTGGGTCTAGATGTCGTCGACATAAATAGCCAAGTAGCTTATAATTAGAGGAGGTTGCATTTGCAGTCCTTTTGGTCTGCAGCCGAATAGAGCTGGTGCTTCCAGGTACCAGTGCCTCTTTCTCACATAAGATCTGCTTGTAGTGACGGCAATGCTGTCACGTCGAGTGATGGTATTGTTTTCGCATTTGGTTCCCAAGAGTTCCCAGCGGGCCATATTAGCTAGTCAGGACCCATATATCTTCATGATGAGAGACCCAAAGAAGAACGAGAATGAAAAAGAAAGTTTTCCCTGCATTCATCTCTAGCCCAAGTGCTCTGGTGGCCTCCAACAGGGCTAGGAATCTCTCTCTGACGGAGTCCAATGACTGCCTCTTGATGTCCACATTATCTGCATATGCCGAGAGTTGGACCATACGAGTGTAAACCGTCCTGTTGGTTTGCAGACTAGCATCCCTCATTGTCTTTTCGCAAGTGAGTTTACTGAATGACTTCTGCACTTTTATGCAGCCTAAGGATCTCTTCTAAGATCTTTCACATGGTAACATGCACTTTCTTCTATTGACTCATGAAGAGACTGCAAAATCAAGTGTTGGATACAATAAGAACATGAGGACAGTGAACACATGCAGTGGCATGCTGAAGGGGAGTTCCACAAGCAAAACTCACTTTCTTACTTTGGGAAAGCTGAAGGCAGAACGCAGTCTCGGGGTCCATATGCCAATGTAGTTAGTTTAGATTTGGTAAGCCTGGAATTTGTTCTCAATTCAAAAGGGTTTTCTTACTTGCTGCTTTCTTCCCGTTAACAATTGGGATAAATAATTGTTGAATACAACATTAAGTTTTTTTTAGTATTTTAAGGGGGATCACTTTTAAGTATTACTTGCACATATTTTACTAATTATGTTCTGCAAACGTTGTAATGCGTCTGTAAAGCCTCTGGAATTCCAACGGTTATCGAGAGTTTTGTAAGTATTATTTAACTACGTATTTAAAAAAATACTCAACTTTGATTCTACCTTTTGATATCTTTGCGGTTTTCTTTTACTGTGTTTAATTTTGAAAGTAATAATAAATAATACTGAGTAATATATTATTGATCCTTACATATAAATTGAAATATGTGTTTGTTACATTAATATGTGTTTAATACCACTCAACTACTACTACCTACTATCTACTATATTATTATTATATCAACGATGGGTAAAATTTCCTGTTTATAAATAATAAAATAAAATTGTAATTTCTGAGTATAAAATTTTGACATAATTTATTATTGTGTAAAATTTAGGCCAAAACGTAAGTAACCACTGACGAACCACTATAATAAATTATATAAAGATATAAAACATACAAATCAATTTCGAAAGAACACAACAAATGCAATCTATTCCTAAATCTGAAAAATTAAAAACAACACTTCAACTCGAACTTCATGACATCTCAAAAAACCTCAAAATTCATTACGACCCTCCTATCAAAAAGTAACGCGACAAAGTTGAGGCCATTCTGGAAAGACATTTTGATGTATCTTAACGAATGGAATAATCAAGGTGGAAAGTTTTTCAAATCGGTGCGATGGTTTTTTCTACACTTTTCCTCCATTTTTTTCTTTCTACTAGAATTATGTGTTATACTAAAGCAAAAAAATGAAACTAAGAATATACAAAACTGCAATAAGATCGACTGTAATCTATGCAGCAGAAAATATATGCATGTCAAGCAAGGATGAAGAAAAATTAAAAATTTTTGAAAGAAGGATGAGATATACGCAATAATTTAATAACAAAAAAGTCGTATACGGCTATTCAGTCCAGGTTACAGTCTATGAGACAAGGTCAAAAGACCATTGAGGAGTATGGTAAGGAAATAGAGCAGTTATATATTATACTGACATGACGATTTCACAGGCCGATGGGGACTCGAGTGTTTATTCGGTACTTAAACCCATAAATGAAAAAACTGCAATAAAAACATTTTCAGATGGACTGCGCAGCTCACGAGTATCTACAATCATTACGGTATATTCTCTCTAATTGGTATGATTATGTTGATGGGTCTGGTAGCTAAAAACGCAATCTTGTTGGTAGACTTTGCCAATCAGCAAAAAGCACAAGGCTTATCGGTGCGCGAAGCGCTAATCGAAGCTGGCCGTGAGCGTTTAAGACCTATTTTGATGACAACCATAGCCATGATTTTTGGTATGTTACCAATAGCCTTGGCATCCGGTTCAGGTGCCGAAGCTAAAAATGGTTTGGCTTGGGTTATCATTGGTGGTTTATATCCCGTTATGAAAATTACTTAGTTGAGACAGAGGACTGATTTCTTGATTACTTGAGGAACTAAAGCGAAGTCGGATTGGTTCAGAAATGACCTCGGAGAGGAGCGAGTGACTTTTACCATCTCCCGGGAGTCGATGACTTCTGTAATGAATTAACCGATGATGACGGTACCGCACAATAATTTCTTCGAGATGGAGGATCGTGCCTCCCGCAAAAGGTACACTCCTTGAGGACTCGTATTAAAGAGAGGCGGCGGTGTATCCCATAACACAAGTCTTGAACTTACTTTGGGGCTAGCGCAATCGGTGTGATTTGTCCCTATTTATTTATTTATTTATTTATTTATTCATATTATCTTGAGATAATGTCGATCTTATAATATTTGTGGCATATTCAGAAAAAGCTGAATTCAGACAAATTGGTACACCTACAAATATTTAAGTAAGTCGGATAGGCACAAACACGAGCTTCGCATTTCGCACGAATTCTCATCGATTACCCAAATGATATTGATTTTCGACTTTGAAATGTAAAAAAAGGACACCGTGCAAAATTTCAAGGCCCTACGTCTAAGAGTGGGGAACCGCGGGGGGGGGGGGGCACCTTACGGGCAGACCGACGGACGGAAGGAGCGGAATTATAAAGGTTCCTTGTAGTACTACGGAACCCTAAAAAACGATCAAGATGAGATTCGGAATCTAATGACACCTCAACCATATCTTTTGGAGAGGGCGTGAAATCCACCTAAAACACTTGTTCTTGACTTAATTGTAAGACAATAATTCAATTGGAGTAACGGTTGTTAATTTATAATAAGAATTATGAAACTCATGTAAGTTTAGAATGTTGCAATATCGTAAATAATTTGTTAATTAATCCATGATCGGTCAATAGTTCAGACCCCGATAACGCTGGGCTCCCGCTGTGTCAATTCATAAGACATTTTTTTTATAACAAACGCTTATCTCTACAAGGTAACCGACCTTAAATTATTTCTAGTATTCCTTATGCCGGAGCTAGACATAGCTCAAAGTGTTTGTACATTGTTGTCCTTGAACACTACAAAGTACTACAAAACTTTGCGTAGTGCTACACGAAATCCCCGGTCACACTACATGATCATGGAAATGATCAATTAAATGAAGCTATGTCTTCTGGCTCCGGCATTAAAAATATCGCGAATTCCGGAGCTTTAAATTGCTTCAATTCAATATTTTCTACTTATAATAGAAGTTTTATGTATAGGTTTATTCTTTACGAGATTGGGAAGATTGAATGGTATTGGCACAGGAGAAATAAATATATAAATTGATAGAGGACTATATGACACGCGGACCATCTGTTCTTAAGGTAGACAACGTAATACCTGTGTTATAGGTAACAGACGCCTGTTATACACAAATTTTTTTTTTAGAAATTTATGAATACATACATACAGATAATACACCCACACTCGAGGTGGGAATCGAACCCACGACCCCCGGAAGGATAGAGATGGGTGAAGGAAATTGGCCCAAATGTGGGACAAAACAGATTAACTAAAAATTAATAATTATACTTATGAACAAAGAACACATCGTTACTTTTACTTCGACTCCAAGCTTTTTTTTAAAAGTGAAGTTTTCAAAACTCGATAAAATAAAAAGTGTTTTTAACATCGCAGTGACACAATTATTAGTAACCAAATGGTGTATTCATGCGTAGATCTTGCGTTAACTTGAATGGTTCTCGCAAGTACCTGTCGTATCCCGACTATTGTTTACAAAAGTTTTTGTAAAGCGGGTGGTGAGAAGCCATGACAAGTTTCGACATGTGTTTATCGCGTGAAAATACATTAAATAATAACACAGGCAGTTTCCAATTTCGAAAAATTTTAAACTTTTTTTTTAAAAACGTAATGGATTCCGGAGTTTTACTCTGCTTCAATTCAATATTTTTAACTTTTTTAATAGTAGTTATGCATTGTGATTGAAGATGTCGTGCATTAGGTAATTAGTGCGGGCATTTGACCCGATCGCCAGATTATATGATCGATAGATGGGTAACTCATTCTAATACTGGCTTTCAAATATCCGACCACCTCCGTGTTTCAGGAGGCACGTAAAACAGTGGAACCTGATTAATGTCATTGTGTGATATTAGTTGTGAGATTCTGCGGGTTCCGGGGATGACGTCAGACGGCAGTCCGTCATCTTACTCGGTCCACACTCACATCCTCTGGAATTTAAGCTGATTGGTAATAGACCGAGATAAAGCTAGGTAGAAAAATAATATATTTTATTATAAAAAATAATAATTTTACTTTCACTGGGTTAAACGTTTACTCTGTCATTGACAGATTATAACCGTTATCTTGCGACTTATTTATCGATACGGCAAAAAAGGTTTGACATTGAACGTTATTGGGAAGTAGAAAAATCGATGTAGGAATCGTAATATTCCGCGATTTTTGTGATAGCTTACTTAAGCCAATCGTTGCTGTAGAATATGAGAGGTAATAGAATAACAGAACGATAATTCTGTCATGAATGTAATCTTGTAATGTGATGAAGTCTGTGCCATCTGCATCAATTTAGCGGAGAACCTATTTGGCTTTGGCTTGGACTTCAGGACATAAATTGGTGTCTACTAAATCGTATGAAAGTACTATTTATTTTTTTCTTTTTAGTTCCTCGAGTTTTTGTTTTTGAAGGCGGCTTTCTTTTTATTTAAAAATAATTTATTAAATAATCTAGACGAATATTTGAATACGACTTAACTAGAAACATCGGGTGAGGTCAGAGGTTTGAAAACTAGTGTTAGTATGGGTCACCCATCTATCACTCGGCTGGGGTAAGAATTGCTTAACCTAGCGATTGAATCAAATGCCGATCACTGATTGGGCTACGACCTCCCATACAAGACTTTTTATTTTTTGGTAATTAAAAAAAGCATACACAGAATATTACAATGGTAAGAAAGCATTATTAGTTTTATAAACAGTGCGCCAAGGGCGGTCTTATCGCTTAGAGCGAAATTATTATTAATTATTGTAGAATTGTAGGAATCTATGGCGGATAAAAGTACTTGTATTAAGGAAATTGTTATTTTATGCGATTACATCAGTGCACAAGCACTCTATATCAATTGTTGTTGATATATTTAACGTCATAACAACAAGCAAAGTACAATAGTGTTGTTGCTCTATATACGTGTTATCAGTAGTCACCTATACGTAACGATTTCTCCAAAGTGTCATTGTGTTATGCCGGAGCCAGACATAGCTCAAAGTGTTTGTACATTTTCGTCCTTGAAGACTGAAAAGTACTACAAAACTTTGCCACACTATATGATCATTAGTGGTAGCGCCATGCTTGTAACCGAATTGGGCCGGCGTATCCGTACCTCTTTCTTACATAAGATCGGCGTGAAGTGGCGGCAATGCTGTCACGTCAAGTGATGGTATTGTTGTCGCGTTGAAATGGCATTAAAACGCACTACATTTACCAGCTGCCTTTTTAAGCCCTGTTTAGGTTCTTGTTAAGCTTCTATTTGTTTCTATTTATTTGCAGGGTTGTGTGCCACGGCCTGAACCCGGGAGTGAACTACGTGTTCAGGGTGAAGGCCGTGAACGCTGCAGGTTACAGTCAGAGCACGGCCGACTCTGAGGCCGTCGTCGTCCTGGATGCAGTCGGTAACTTTTATATTATATTTACTCTCTATTCATTTAAGTCATTATTGTTGAATGTTATTGATAAAGTACTGTCTTTAAATAATATTTATAATTCAAATAGTAAAAGTAATGATTTGTAGTTAGTTAATTATATATTTTGATAATTGTATGATGCTCGTTAGTATATTCTCATTAACAGACGAGAAGTGATTAATAGCTTAAAGCAATAATATTGCTTGAATTTGGTTTATAATCATACAAATAGTCGATATTAAATAAAACTATATCTATATAATGCTATATAACTTATTTAATTATAAAGTTACTTTCCATCACGTTGCCTTTATGATGCTCCAGGATCAATTGTCTTCAATGGTGAGAACCAGAGAACATTACATCCATGAGAACATTAACCAGAAACCTTAGAAATCAAATCATTGGGACTATTGTGATGGAAAGTAAAGGTGCCATACTAAGTACCCATAGCCCCTGGGTCACTAAAAAGTCAAATATGCATCAATATCATTGATTCAATTGTGTAACTTTAAATATAATTATATAACATTTGTTACGATTGTCATTCTTGTAAGAGGAAAAAGATATTTAATTCAACAAGAATTGTATAGAAATTACTCGTATTTTCCCTTAATAAGTTGTACAAATCGATTGGTTGATTAAATAAAAAAAACTGATTGGCAAATTTATAACTTGTTGGGAGCGGGGTAGTTCAGTTTGTAGAGCACTGAATTGCTGTGCTAAAGGTGTGGCAGATAATATATTAATCTCTGGATGGATGGACCGTGTGTGACCTGCTAAGCCTTCTGATGCTCACCCAGGCTATAAATTAATAATCAGCGAAATAATATTTTTGTAGAATTCGTCTATAATTTTTAATATTTAATTTCGTCCCTTTTTTTAAAAATATATTTTTAATTTAATATATTTAAGTATGAAATTAAAACATCTCATATTGCGTGTTTATTAGTTCCCATACAGAACGTGAAGTTATTTTTTAAATCACTGGGATTGTTTGCGATTATAGAAATAAAGTTAATTTGAAATAATTCAAGTTCCTCCAAAGTGTTTGAATAAAAGGATTTGATCAGTAATAAACTTTTGAATAAAGCAGAAATATAAAGAAAAAAAACAGTTTTGCAGCAATAATTAGCAATTGAGAAAGAACAAATTCAAACAATTAATTCATCTCACAGTCTCATGCTGCGAGTCGATCTGTAGTGAATATTTAGAGTTGATATCCGTTATGCAACGTAAATGGTTAATAAATTCCTTCAAACACTAATATATTCTTGAACTGAGAATCCTAGAACAAAAGCAACTTTAAAACACAGCTTGTACTTTTTATAACTGATTCGGTGTGTAAAATTTTAATATTTCTAACTTAGCATTATTTTCCTGTTCGTTTATCAACTGGAGGAAGTGTTTCCCACTTGGTAAACCAAGCTATGATTCATTCTAACATAACAATAAAACTATCGTTTTGTTTGAATAAACGTTATAGCTGATTACTTACGTAACGCAGAAAACCTTTTTCGTAAATTTGGCGTAGACAAATTACAGAATCCACAATTCTAAAATGCAATAATTCCTATTCTATCTTTGTAAAAATAAATTGTCGTGTGTACTTTAAACTTAAAGCCAAACTTTTTCATTTAACTGGTCCTTTGGAGCCGGACACTCATTAAAACTAACTTAGAAATAATTTAACGTAATATTTCATTAGGTTTTGAATGAGCCAAGTAACTAGAATATTAAAGTTGTAGTCACATATATTTCCAAAACAATGGTAAGTTAAAAACAAATGCGCATCGCTTTATTTTGGCGCAATTTTTACGGGATTATGCATTTCAACTTCTTCGGATCCTCTCCGCCGTATCCCTCAGAGTATTACAATATGAATTATTGAACTTTTTTTAATTGTGGTAATACCTTTTTTTCCGAGGTTCTTATATTATTGTAAATAATGTTTTACATTCACCTTCAGAAACTATACTGATTTATTGGCTAACTAAATCCTTCTTATACACATTTCTTATTTATATATATAACATATTTACATTGAGTTAATAGTATTAGTTGTAGCAGGGTTATGCCCCTTGATCATAACTTGTATAATATGTGGTCCAATCTTCGATTCGTTGCATTCCTGTACTCCCACTTTCGCGTTGAAGTCTTCCATGACCACGTTGTAGAAGCATGAGGTCGGATGTGATTATATTTTCATCTTGCCGGACATTCAATCTACGCTGATTTTCTAACATACGATCAATATTGATGTTATTAACTCTGTTGTCAATTATTTCGCGTATATTTTTCCTTTGCAGGCGGTCTCCTCGTTCATCAGCAGATCGAACATATATTTCTCTAAACATTTGTCGCACACCTAGATATACTCCAAAGCGCTACGGCCAAAGTTGAAGTTCAGATGTGATATAAATAAAATTATTGGAACATGGTTTTTGAATTGATTAAAGAGACTAGGGTTTGAAGTGGTTACGAGGTATTAAACAGTAGACTTACTAGCGATTGATGCTTAAATATTTGTGTTTTTATGCGAGTTCAAACCGCTGGTATGTTTGTACTTGCTTGGGACTTATTAGGTTATCAAGACTATGCAATATAACGAATTTTGCAAAAAGTGTCCCCTACTAATTTTTGAAATGGGGCAGCCCACCGTTTGTGACTCAATTTATATTTTCTCTCCTCGTACCTCGAACGGTACTAGTAAAATGTTTGTTCTTAGAAGACTAAGAATTCTGTAAGTTACTTAATGTGTTTCCCTTCACATAAAATTATGCTAAAAGTGGGTGGGGCTAAAATAGTCCACGTAACAAGGTCAAGAATTTAATAAAATACGAGATCCATATCGTAATTTATTCAATACCAGACCAATTTCAGTCCGCATGCACCCGCTGACCTATCGCGAGCACATTGCATTTACATTTTTAGCAAAATTATAGCGTCATTTAGTAAATAACTTTAAAGTCAGGAAAAAATGCTTGGAAATAAGTCAAAATCATTTCAAGAAAATATATCTCCTTCAATGTTTCATTTTTTCACAATTCGGCGGATATCCTTTTGTAATTGGTTTTTATTTTAAGATGCTAACCCGCAATTAAAGTTAGATTAAATGCTTCTACTATTCTTTTGGTTGGCTGGAAAAGTTAAGCATAGTTTTTTCTTCCAGCCTTTATAAGATTTTCTAGGAGTGAACGCAACATTAGTCCGTGGGGTCAATGAACCCCATTAAATCGAATTGAAAATATATTATAGGCTTCTAATATTAATACTTACACAACATAATCTAGTACATTGATACACTAAGTTAAATTGAATACCTGGCATTTTCTAGCGCAACAAATTAGCATAGCCATTCAATAAGAGAATACTGCTAGCATCTTTGGCACAAATGCCGTGAAGACCTTACTTTTTACACTTATTCTAGGTAGCTTTAAGATATACTAGCTGTTTCCCGCGACTTTATCCGCGTAAAATTGAGACAGCTATTAGACGTCCTTAATCGGGCCCAACCGTAAAGTCCTTGGAAAATTTCATCTCTGGGAAATTGAACCTCCCTGGAAGATTTCATCTATGTATATCCCCCGTTTTTCAAAATTTCGCGTTAGGTGACATTTCCCTTTTATACATAGATATATGAATGGTTATATATATATGATTAGTTAATGGTTATACCATATATCCGATAAGGATGAGATGAAAAACCAACATGAAAATTTTAGCCACTAAACTGTTTAAAAGCATTAATATTAAATTTATCATGGTAAATTAATAGACGAATTTAACTTACTAAAAACGTAAGTTGACCCGCAACGCGTTTTTTCCAAATTACATTAATGAAAATACATTAACAAAAATAACTAATACTAAACTAACTGATGCACTTGCAGAGTGTATATCGATCATTAGATTTGAGTACATATTCGTACCATTATGCGTTGAATTTAATTTGGCTTAGTTTAATCAATCTTAATTAAATAAGGTAAATTATGCAGTTTGGTTATTGTTCCCAAAAATGCATTTTGTTGTTTGCCCTCTAATGACTGATATTCCATCAGGGAAGGCTTCGAGGTCATTTTTTTTTTTAACACAGAAATACATATCGATTCCTCCCACGTAAATTACTGTAACCCCAAATTCCCAGCTCTCAGTAGAGCGTTACAAACATTTGAATTGTAATACAACAGTCACTTTTTAATATATTATTGTATACAATTATGTATTCGTCATTATTGAATATATAATTGTATACACAAATGTTTTATATAATTACGATTTTATTTCAATTTACATGTTTGTAACGCTCTATTGTGAAGTTGGGAATTTTGGGTTACAACAATTTACGTGGGAAGTATCGATATGTATATAATGTAAACAATAACTTCGAAACGCTTCAAAATGCCCTATTGTAGCGTTTATAACTGTAAAACTCGAAAACGTCCGCCTTCCCCGACGGAATATCACTCATTATAAGCAAACAACAAGTCAGAGAAAAAAATACGCATTTTTGGGAAAGGTAACCAAACTGCATAATTATCTTAAATAAAATTAACATAAATAATATACATATATTATATATATTTTTAACAGTTTAAGATAAAATAAAAATTTTCATCTCGATGACGAAATTCGTTGAAATTTCGATATTTATTTTGTTATTAGTCTCGTTTACATACTTCGGCTTGCTGTTAAGCTGGATTGAGATATGAATGTTCTGGTAGATAATGGAAAAATTTTGTCATTTCGTTGGCATTCATTAAGTTAATATAAACTTGTAATATTCTTATTTTGTTACATACCTGTCTCTATGCCGAAACATCATTTGATGATCAAAAACCCTTATAATTAAAATTTGTCATATATATAATTGAATCGACAGGAATTTATTATTTACATTTATGAAGAAATAACAGGTTTAAATTATTCTAATGTTTTCTCAGTAGTAGAACTATGATCGTATTCATTGAAAAGTTAACAAAAACATTATTATATTTACATAATTTTTGACATATTTTTTTTATTTAGCTTTTCCTCCATTTTTAGGGTTCCGTAGTACTATAAGGAACGCTCATAGTTTCGCCCTGTCCGTCTGTCTGCCCGTAAGGTGCCCTCATACTAGCATTTCCAAAGTATTACACGTCGAGACGTGAAATTTTCCGTGTTGATGAAAACATGCTAAAAACTCATGAGGAAAATTATTTTGATCGAAATCAGACAACAACTTTTGAAGTTATTTAACAAATACGTTTACGCGTATCACATACGGAACCCTTCCATATAAGCGTGTCTTGACATGCTCTATGAAACTTTGCCTATCCAGGAATAATTAGGATAGGGATCTTTAACGTGTACCTGGCATCGCACATTTTGCATCCCTTCCGAAGGACGGTATAATTAAGGTTTTTTTTTAAATCCCTTTAAAATATCCAAACGCTCCCTGCTTGACTACGAACCTGCGATCTTGGGTTTATTAGGTTGGTGTTGCTAGCCAATACACCACAGCCCTAGGGGGCACGTGCCTCATCCAAGTTATATAATCGATTTCATTATTTATTTATTCGGTAGTGCAGGGAAGTGATTTTATAATTTGTCCGGGATTACGTTCAACCTACAGATTTCTCCTAATTAAGGGTATCTACTTTATATAGGCTGGGTGAGCCCAGGAGGGTCTCCAGATCCCTTAGGATCTATCCCTGGCTGTTAATAGATTAAATAATTTCTGTGCCACAGCCGAATTTGAACACTGGGGCTTTGGCTCAGCAACTCAGCGCTCTACCACTCCAATAAGCAAGAGTGAGTTTTAACAAATCCATTTAGTTTTCAGCAGAAGAAACTACAAAATAATGTTGGAACAAAGTACTTTTATTCTAAGGGTGCATAATTGCGTATATACTGAATCTTGTCCACCACAACATCTACTACAAAAAGACTTTGTAAGATGTAATCTACTCTTTCCGAACCGAACTGGTCCAAATTGTCGCCATCCTTCCGCGTCGTATTGAGCGCCGTGAAAAAAAATTCGCTGTATCCTGTTCGTGGGATACGGTTACATAACTACACAGATATACACACATTTTCCCTTTATTTAATATATTAATTAATAAAAATTATTTTTATTCCTTATTATCGTGTAGTAAAAAATGAAAGTAGAAATATACTTAAGAATAAAGTATGAAGAATGAACAAGAAGAAAAGTGAGTTCATAAAAATAAAAAAATTCAAAATGAATTGAGATGAAAAATGAAAAAGGTTTAGACGAAAATATTAAATTACGGTTTAATCTTGAGAATGCTTATAATTATGCTAGGTACGTAATATGAAAAATTAAAATTAAATGGTTCACTTCAGCTGTGATTTAGTATAAATTACTGCATTGTAGTAGTAATGATGAGGGATTACTTCTGAAATATTTGGTGTGGCCAGAGACAGATTCTGTGATTTGCTTTAGAATGAGAACATTGGATTACTCTGGTGATAGCAGCCTGTCAGAATTCTTTAGACCTGTATCAGGAGCTCATGCTAACGAATGAGATTCGTACAGCTCATGCTTCATGAATTCATCTGCAAAGGTGAAGCCTGGCAGGTTGTAGATTCTGGGTTATTATGACCCAACCCCCATTTCCGTGTAGCTAAAATCTACATTGTAGTTTATTGTCATTTTAATTTATTGCGTCATTTGCTGTATCTTCAACATGGGGAGAAGCTTTCAAGGAAAATTTAGCTCTAAGCTGTTGTCGGATCACCATTGGCGCAAAGGGCATAAGTTATATTCGACATTGTGTATCTTCAAAGTGATTTTTGATTTGAATTATATGTATATACGTAACGTGTTAGGTATTTTATGTATTATTTCTTCATTGTAAAGCAATTCATTAGCATTTCAAAGCAGCCTGCTGATCCATCTTTGCTAGTCTTGTGGCATTTCTATTCCAAGAGTCAATGGAACGAATGGATTCATGTCATACATTAATTTGACTATAAAATATTATCTATTAGAATTTTAATTTGTATTAGTTAGAAAAAAATAATTTTGTTAGCAAAGAATATTAAGAAGTTCATGAAAACGAACTAATGAAATAAGTTAAACATCCAATTACTATATCCCATACATCTTAATGATTAATATCAAACGGTTATAAAACTAAACAAAATTACTCTCAAACGTTAGACAAATATTGAAAAACTAATTTATAAAAAATTATAGTGATTTTAAAAAAATATAGTATCACAGACCAATTCCTTTTGTCATGCTTTATGCGGTAGATTTTGTAAAAATTAAAAATAAATTTCATTGCAGTCACACCGAAGTATGAAATATATAAGAAAAAAAATTGCTTACCATTTTTCTTCCGATCCTTCTGTTTTGATATCCATGAAACAAATTTTTCGCATTTAAAAGTAATCGCAAGTAAGATGGATTCGATAGTAATATTACTCTGTTAATTCTGTCTAATCTGTTAAAGCAAAAAGATACGCTAAAAGATTTCTTTATACAAAAATATAGTTTGATATCTCTTTCGTAGAACTAACATGTACATAACTTATCCGCTTCAGTTGCGGCCGCGAACTCAGAGAGAGTGGCTGAGCTCTGAGCAACTGAGCACGAGTGGACTGAGTCGCTGGACAAACTTTATTGCATTATTTGAAATATGGGATTGAAAATAACTTGGAAAATTGAAATATTTCCCTTGTGTCACCTATAACAAATGGAAAATTCAGTGCCAAATGAGTTGGCAATAAGAGTTAAAATACATTTCCATCTTTCAACAAAATACTTCTGAAAGGATTAACGCCCTACTCCGGAAATCTGCAAAATTAAATGACATCAGAGGCTAAAAGCCGCCTAAAGAAATTTTACATAAAAGTAAAGGGAAATCTTCAAAATAAACTCGTCCGCGCAATTTTCTTAAAATGGTACCTAAAGTTTTCTCCTCACGTAATATTTATACATATTTAATATATATAAATATATCATTGTCAATTTTTTTTTACCTATACTTTCAAGAAAGCGATCCTAATCAACTAGTGATTCCTTTGTAGGAATCACTAGTATAATTAGTTTTATTTAAAAATATGTTAATTCTATGCAATAAATTTGTTTTTCTTGCATCATACTCTGCGGCCCAACTTATTTTGGTTCTTACTTGCAAAGGGAATATCGTCTTTTTTTTTCAAAATACAATACTAAAGTATCAGGCATACATAAAGCCACCAGTATCCGTAGTACCAGTTCATAATACCCATTATATAACTGGCTAGAATACTGCTTTCTCGGCGAACGGTACATGGAAGTTAGGTTCGAGTAATAGGCAGTAATAGCTTTTGATTTGCCCCGTGGCGGGAGTTTTTTATTGTCCCCCGGTATTGTCTATGCATAATGCTCTATGGTCTGAGATTACAGTGCTGCCATTTGCAGTGATACTAGTGTTTGCGTGGGACCTTTAACGGCGGTTTTACAAAAGAAACCGCTAGGGTTTTATTACTATATTAAAGACAGCACTAGAAGTAGTTTATTACAGAATACTAGAAGTAACCACAGTATAATATTGTTGTAACTCTTCTTGGGCTTTCTATAAGGTTGTATTAAAAGAGGATGTTGTTTTTATTGTCCCCCGGTTTTGTCTATGTATAATGCTCTATGGTTCGAGATTATAGAGCCGCCATTTGCAAAATACCAATGTGATCTTTAATGGTGATTTGACAAAAGAAACTCCTAGGGTTTTATTCCAGTACTAGTTATTACCCGCGATTTCGAGGGCGTAAATTTTTTTAGCGTGATGATATATAGTCTATAGGCTTCCTCGATAATTCGGCTATCTAACAAACAAACTCTTCAGCTTTATATGTAGTTTTTGATTTGCTCCGTTGCAGGTATTATTTTATTATGCCCCAGTATTATCTATGTAACGCTCTATGGTCCCTGATTATAGAGACGCCATTTACAGTGATACTAGTGTTTGTATGGCACCTTAATAGACGATTTAAAAAAGAATCTGCTAGGGTTTTGTTATTTTATTTAAAAAAACACTAGAATTATAGAAAATTAGCGATAACCTCACCTCAAGGTTTTCGCCGCGACTATAACGATCGCAGTCGTCAAATGTCGAACATCAATGAGCACTTAAAAACGTTGCAATCTCTTATTGGAACGCACTATAACATAAAGTAACGTCATACGCTCTGCTGGGAGTTTTAGCTGTCATGGCGGATTGTTGTATTTTGTACTTTCTTTTATTTGTTAATCCCTATTAATCTCGCTCGCGATATAAAAATAAATACGTTTGTTAAGCTTTATGCATCTTATTTTATCAAATAAATACATAATTTAAATGATTTTTGATTACTGTCGTCATTCCTATTATATATTAGTTTTACGTATATATGCAGCAACACATCAAATAAAATAATAAATAAATAAAATAAAAAAGTTTATTTCATCAACTAAATATTTATAAAGTATTAACAGCAATTGGGACCATCTTTATAGGTTACTGGTTCGCTACCAGTACTTGTGACAGGTGGCCCCGCTCTTCCATTACTTTTTTAACTTTTTACATTATTTTTGCGAAATGAACAAGTAAACAATATATAATGTGTCTTTGAATGCGTACGTGTGTATAAGAAAATAGTATTAAATATTCTGTAAAGATGTTTGTGAAAGGAAATAAATAAATAAATGTTTTTGAAATCGTTTGATAGCCTTAAGGATCATATCAATGCATCTGACGGGGACATAATAGGTAGGTTAGAGGATAATAAGCAATGTCCTTCCAAAGGAGTCATTTTGGTCATAATTGCACGTATCAACGACCGCATCAAAGTAAATGCGACATTAAACTCTATTTTATTACTCTAAATTGACAAGAGGTGCATCATTATTGGCTTATTTGAGAATGAAAAATGATTATTTACGTCATATGATTAGGGTACGAAAGGGTAATAAAATTGAGGTCAACATGTGACGTTGATATATAAAAACCGCGTGTCCGTCTGTTCGCATAAGATAATCCAGGTAACCGTTAAATGTATTTTGAATGTTTTAGGGTTGCCAACCTACGAAGCAACCTGAAAAATAAAATGGGACTACAGAAGAATCGAAGATAACACTAAAACAAAACAAAAATAAGAGGAAATTAACAATGGCACGTGCCTCCAGCCTCTGGAGTACACACTGACGATAAAAAAAAACCTAGAAAGGAAAAGAGACCCTTATAGGATTATTTCGCGTCTAATATACAAATAAATTAAATAAAATCTTAAACATATTTTCAACAAATAATCATGATTGCAGATAGAAAATTATTTCATTGTTAAAAGTATTAACTTACGATGAAGCTGAGGCTATATTACATATTGTTAAATAACTCTAGATACTGTTTTTTATTAGCCTTTAATTTCCCACTGCTGGGCAAACGCCTCCTCTCGCTTAGACCACTCTTCTCTATCCAGAGATAAACCAATCCACTCCTTTCCCGCAAAGGCATCGCGCCACCTTTTCCTCGGCCTAGATATTATCAAAGCAAATTAATACACACAAATATTCAACACATTCATTCATTCATACATTCAAACACTCACACACCATCATTGCATGAAAATAAGAAAAATAACAGAATAAAATAAAATAAATATTTTGTATACATACTTTTTTTGACTGGCTCAGTGGGCAGTGATCCTGCCTTCCGCTCCGGGGGTCGTGGGTTCGATTTCCGCCTCGAGTTTGGGTGTATTATCTATATGTACATATTTATATATTTCTACAAAAATATAATATCCCAACGGCGGTGGGGTTTGAACTGGGCACCTTGCGGATTTCAGTCCATACCTTATATACGTCAGTCACGTCAATCAGAAATGTAAAACCTGTAATGATCAAAACTCGGTACGGCTGAACCACGAATATGAGTCGCTTTCGAATAACATTAGTTAATGAATAGTACGCGACACATTATTATTATAACTAGTAAAGTTGATTCAATCAACTGTACATCGAATTTGGTACACTTGGACGGACCGTGGAGACAAGCCCTTTGTAAAAATATTGAGCCAGTGTAATCTTGTAAATTTGCTTCGATCATACAAAGTTCGACATACGCGTTTAGCGCCGACAGTTGCGGTTTCGATACCGCTCTAGGCAGATGTTTGTATTTGTTCAAATATTTTTTCTTCTCTAAGTGTTTTTCCTTGTATGTCACCCAACCTGACTAAAAACGTAAAAGCTGTCGGTTCCGGCTATTATGACAATTACTTGATAATGATCGTTACTCTTGATCAAATGCTACTGTGTTGTTGTGAACAACAAATTCTTATTTTCCAACGTATCCTGAGGGCTTATTATTCAAACAAGTTCCATCTTCTTCTGGGCCGTCCTTGTCTCCGTCTTTCCGGCGTCTGCCAACTAAGAATTCGAGGCTTACGTATTAACGCCACCGTAGCAGAAGTAGCGCATAACCTTGTTCATACGCGGACGCAGTTATCTTTTGGATTCCTTATTACCTTGTTGTTTGCTGAATTTTGAGACCATTTTTTTAGTTCTATGAAAATGCGTATTTAGGATTTCCCCAAAACATAATAAGATGCAATTTTATTTTTTCAGGAGCGAAATATTGGCCAAAGAAAGCTTTCGTCAGTATTTAAAAAACATTTGAAAGCGAATGGAACACTAACTTAAGCGAGCGGGGAAAGAAAATTAGGTCCGAGAGGTTTAGAAATGAACACTTAGTGCTTTGACTTTGTAAGGCTTTGGGAGTTGTAATTGAAGCTAGGAAGCTAATGAAGTGGGTTTCATTATACATAATATTTTTAAATTATTTTGTAATAAAACATAAATTAATACGTATATCATCCAAGTGGCAGATTTTTAATTTGTATGAAATATCCTACCCAAATGCTGGTACAATATATATCCTCCGTTAATTAGAGAATTTCGAAAAGAGGCTCGTCCGCTAGAAGAGGTTTCATTATAATTCGTATCTTGCTAAATTTACCTATGCATTATTATTAACATAAAAACTTAGTGCTGATTGAAAACCAAGTTTAGTATCATTTATTTATTATTTAGGTCTTCTAAATAGACTGAAATCTAAACAAGGAAATTTAAAGACATTACCGTCGATTCCTAAAGATTGTGTCCGCAGCTGACCATCGGTCACCGTGAGAACATGCGGGCTGTTTGATCTGCCTGATTAAAATACCGGCGGTGGGCAGTTAGCAACGTTTAATTTCGATGTCACTCTCAATAGACAAGGCCGTGTGGTCTGTGTCCAGCAGCCTGGAGTCCAATCCGTGAAACTGGAAGGGTTAGTAGTGCGACGTTCGGTCTCTACAATGGCAAAGTATTGAGTATCTTAACTGCGTCAACTCAGAATAAATACACATCGAGAATCCCATACGAATATCCGCATCGATCACAACGTTGCCCTTCCCTCGGCTGACAACCTGAGCCTGGGTGTAGCCCGCCTGAATCAGCACATCTTTCACGTTTCGAACCAGTTGATCGGCGCAAATAACGTCATCCTGGTAGCGAATGTCGTGGGATTGCAGCGCAAGCGAATCTTCCACGTGTTTTCCATACGCTTTTCACTGTTGTCTATTGGCAACGGATGCCTTGATCAGGAACAAGCGAATAACGCTATGCATTTGGTCCCTGAACAGTTCTATGACGGGGTTCCTGCAGCCGATATCATAGTACTCCTTCCTTGACTTGCAGGCTTCTCGTTCCCTCTCTTGCACGAGCTGGGAGCGGTCAGGGTCGTAGTTGGGGCAGCAGGAGATGGGGACATCGGGGGAGAAGATGTCAGGTATGTTCTTATTGCGGTAGTCCTCTGCACTGTATACGCCACAGCAGGCTAGCTGGAAGTCGAAATAGTTATACATTTTAATGTGCCTAACGCGAAATAAATGTGTATTCTATAACAGAAGTAAAAAATAATAATTAATGAAGTTTTCAATTGAATTTTGATATTTTTGTAGGAGTTATTTCAATGGAATTGGAATGAAAAAAATTATTTTAATGTAAAGTATGGCCCTGGGTAATTTATATCTACTAAAATTATAAAATGTCCCCATCGAATTGTGAACCTCCTTTTTTTTAATCGTTTAAAATGGGTAAGTTGTATATGAGGGTAATATCAGAAACTTTCAGTTACATGACTCAAAACAGTTACAACCAACAATAGGGTACCTACCAGATTTTATCTTGTCGAGAAATTTCACTCAAAATTAGTCTAAAACATGAGTTCTGCGAAAAACATTAACGTGGTGAAATTGTTTAAATATTTTTTTTGTTTTATTGAGCAAATATCTATATGAAACAGTAGAAAAAATTCCCAAGCAGGTTTTTTGGTTGCAGATCTGTGTGATCATTTGGTGAAAGAATAAATAACTAGTCTATTTAAAATTGTATGTATTTTGTACCAAGTTCGGATCACAATTAGAAATTTCACCCACTTATTTACACTATATTATTACAATGATTCAGGTCGTGCATTTGACTGGTCCGTTGGTGTACCGGGGGTCGTGGATTCGATTCCCGCCTCGAGTCTGGGTGTACTGTCTATCTGTATGTATTTATACATTTCCAAAAAAAATATTTGTGTATAACCGGCGCTGTTGCCTATAACACAGGCATCAAGTTATCTCCCTTAGGAACAGACGTCCGTATGTCATATATATCATTTATTTATTCATTCATTCATTTCATGTATTATGTCTCCTCATTTCCTTTCTTGGCACGAAAGTGACGAGAAATTATATTTTCATTGCATCATATTATATATTTCATTTCATGGGTGCAATATTGGTTTTTTTCTCAATGAGGTGGTTGGTATTCTTTATCATAAGATTTTTCGTACTTTACACTTTTATATCAAACCCACAATATATTATGCCGTCTGTACATTCTCTACTAGGAAAGGCGACGAGAAGGTGGGCTAGCGCGAGAGTCTATGGCGTCGTCCTAATAGAAAGTGATTGTGCGATGCGAGCGAATTTTGATAGTGCGAACTTGCGATTAAACATATTGATGTCTAAGTAGTGTCCTAATTGAAGTTTGTGAGATCACATCGCTCGTCCAAAATGTTCGTGAAGAATTTACTCGCGTGAACTGAGTTCGTACGAGCGCGCAGTGTGTTTAATCTTGTTCCGTCTTTTGTTGACGGAGAGCGAAGTCAGGGGCGGAGTAGCGATGTGATTCAATGCTGGAATGTATATTGTATACAATTATAGTGTAGAATTAACAGATATAGTTACTCATTATTTTCTATTGACCCTTATTTAAGATTTTAAATTTAAAAAGTCTTACAATTTTGTCTGTAATGTATTATTACACGAAATCTCAAAAACCGCGGGACGTACAACGATGAAATTTTAAGTCTAAGGGCTCTCGCAATTTGACGCGGTCTAATTCAAGGAAACCAGCAAGTATTGTAAAAAATTTTAGTATATAAAAAGTTTTCCGTTTTTTGTGTGTGTGTGTGTCTGTGAGTGTTTTTCTCTCTCTCTCTCTCTCTCTGTGTGTGTGTGTGTGTGCGTGTGCGTGTGCGTGTGTCTGTAAATTCATTGTTAATTCTTAGAAATATTTGTGATTTGTTCAATCTAGTAGCACTCTAAGATGCTTGTCAGAAAGATTGATTGTCTGTCGCATTTACTTGCTTACCAAAAGCGGTAAGCGCCCACAAGTGACAATATATATAGCAAAACATTTTGATTGAGTGGAGTGACCAGCAAAAACATACTGACATTATTACTTGCTAATGATTAAGATATGAGAGTTATTCCTTTAAGTAAAATATAACATCTATGCTAATATACAAAGCTGAAGAGTTTGTTTGTTTGAACGCGCTAACCTCAGAAACTACTTGTCCGATTTGAAAAATTCACGTTGTTTATCCTCGATGGACTCCTAAATTACTAAAATAATTTTAATCAAATTTGCGCACTAAGTGCAGTTTAATCCAACTTGAAAAATAGAATAGATACATCTCAATTTATAGTCGCAAATAAAAATGAGTTGTTTATTTACTTGAGCGCGCAAATCTCAGGAACTATTGGTCCAATTTGGAAAATATTTCAGTGTTAGATAGACCATTTATCGGGGAAGGCTATATATCATAACAGTAAAATTGATACCTAATATTAAGCGGATGAAGTCGCGGGTAACGACTAGTCATAATAAAAGAAATTTGAATTTAAAAGCAATAATAAAGATTTTTATAAAAAAGGTTCCTTTTAGTACCTTAGTTATAACCTGAGTATATATTTTTGTATAGGAAGTAGCAAACTCGCAGAAGATTCAACTGAGTGACCACCTTCGCCTCTGGACATTTTTACTACCAGAAGGCAGGCAGATATGGTATTTACCTTTGGGATACGAATATGGTCTTTTTGGAAACTGACACTGGATACCGGAGCTAGCGATTGGTTCCATGGAGATGTGGGAGCCAAAATTTTCCTTGCCACTACTTCAACTTTTACTAAGACTGCCGTAGACCTGGCCGCGCGAGTTATATTAGACCGAATTTACCTGACCGTAGATTTCCGGGCAAAGGATTTTAAACCTACACTAGCTTAATTTAAGATCTATATTACTTCTTAGAAGAGCTGTCAACAAAGTGCTACTAGCCCTGATCGTTGCCAACCTTCTCAAGGAGATGGCACAGGAAGCAGAAGAATATATATTCCTATTGCTAAACCATACAATTTCAGTTTTTTATGATGACATACATAACCTATCAAAAAACGGCTTTTGGCATGCAACATTAACATAAACTTTCTTTTAATAAAGCTAATTTATGCACAAGGATCTACCATAACAATAAACCTTATACTTATGTACATAATAACCTTTATAGTTTGCTAAGACCGATTATGGTAGGATATATTATGGTGTTTGATTATGGAAGTCATAAAAACAAAGTTCGCCATTAAGTTTCACATAAATTTGCAATTCTATGGAGATTTATTAAAGCAGCTATGTCTAATAAGGTATCCATAAGAGTGATACTGACATATAATACCACCTTTAACAAGGATATGAAAATGTATGTTTATTTATAAGAAATATCTTTATTTATGTTATGGCATTAGCTCCCACGGCAATTGATGACACAATCCACGGGTGTTTCGCGAGTTCCCAAGGAACGTGCGAGACTCCACAGTGAAGGAAAAAAATCCTGGACTTATCTGTGCAACCAAGTGCCAGGTATTCCACGCTTCCTAAAAATTACGCAAGATTCGGAGTGCTAAACAAAGCGAGACGGTGCTTGACGGTAACACCGGGACACCGGCTTTTGCTTTATAAAGCCCAGGTCCGTCCCCATATGGAGTACTGCTCTCATCTTTGGGCAGGCGTTCCTCAATACCTTCCTATCACTGCCCTTATGAATGATTGATATTGCCTTTTGTGAAGATGTTGCCGAGCCAAAATGGCATATGCTACTTAAACACACTTTATAATTCCTTTTCAATGTGCGTCTCTAAACTGCGCTCATGCAAATCAGCGTGGCACATTTAAAACAGGCTCGTAACAGTTCTGGCACATTAGAAATATGGCGGGATTCCTAAAAAGCAACAGCATGCAATTCTCTCAGTAATATGTGCAACATCTTGCAGGAGGGAAGGGTATTTCAAAATGATTAATTTGCAAGAATATAAATCATTATCTGTTCTTTCATCTGACATGATGAAGTATATATATTGTCCCAAAAAAGGTGAAATCATGCGTTTAATATCAGTGTTTAATATCAGAAATAGAGTAATTTAAAATTAATACTACTTAGGCCCTTAATATTAAAGAGTATCTTGATTAATTATTTTAATCGGGATTTGAGGAAGATTACTCATGCGAACTATCTTCGCAAGTATTTGTATCAAATTTTACGTTTAATGTGTATCCTTATTTATTGAGGATACAAACAAAACAAATTTAGATTTTTTTTTTGTTAACAAATGTTTCTACTAAAACTAAAACTACACAATATCCAGAATGTTTATCCACAAAATAATCAATTTAAAACTGGCTCAATCCATTTTTCAGATTTCATTGCCAAAAATACAGACAATTTTGGCCATTTCTATGCTTAAAATGACAATATTTCTTTATTAAAACATAAATTGACAGAAATCTTATCATACATTTTCCCATTTATATTACATTGGGCTGGCTAATATGCTAGTTAGCTTTCGGTCGTCGCATCACTGGAGGATGCTGAATGTAAACATCAGAGTCGTTGCATCGCATACTTGTTAACAATTTGCAATGCATTTGATTTTTGTGAAGTATATGTAGACTCATAAGATGTATGCTTTGTAGGTGCAATGTTTGTAATTGTTTTGCCCCCTGTATTCTTCCTGCCATAGCCATGAGTGAGTTCAGGATTCACCATGACGTGAATGAGCTTCCTTTTGAATGTATGTACGTTTCTAGTTCCTATGAATGTATGTGGGATATCCGGAAATGGAAAAAATTTAACTTAATGCACCAGTTACTGTTTTTGACGATAAATCCTCACAGGGGATGGCAAAAGGATATCTGGTATATTCGTCAACTACAGTTAAAAGATATTTGTAAAGTGTATCTGATGGCAGGGGACCTTTAAAATCAACGCTGGGTGTTTCTAATGGAACACTTATAATGTGCTGTCGCTTTTATAAGAGTGTGGTTCCTTCACTGTCCTGTTCGCTGGAAGTATTTTGAACATCTTCCGCACTTTTTTCTTTTGGGGCGCAACCGGTCAGTACACTTGCCACCATAATCGTGGTTAATAAATAACTGATAACTCTTTTTTTCATAACTAAAACTACCTTACCTTTCTTTTATTTGCGTTGGTTTTATTAATTCTCAACCATAATGTTTAGGATTACCTCATCGGTTTCTTTCATACCTTCTTTAGCCAGGGTAATGACCCCATCCACTGTTTATTTCTTAATCGAATGACTAAGCCAAAGAAAATTGTTGTAATCAACCCGGTAGTTGTGAAAATGGCGTTGTGTTTATCGACAATGTTAGAAAATGTTAAGTGTAAAGAAGTATGATTGTTCGTTATATTTTAAAATTTTAATTGGAATATATGAAATCAAATTATAAAACAAGTCGTTTTTATTTTACCTCGACAATACTATTACCGAACTAGAATATATCACTGAGAATAACTATCGTTACTTTCTACTAAAGATAATTATTTGTCCTTCCGCGACAGGCTTGATCAATTTATATTGGTCCGAATATTCGTCGGACAATTTTTCTCACAAACCTTATACGCGACAATTCAATCGTTTTTGTCATTATCCACATGTAAGAGCGTTTTTTTAATCCTCAGCTTTCCTACCCTGGAAAGAGCTCTGCTAAGGAAGTGTTTTTTTATTGGAAAATAGAATCTGTTTGCTGAAAATATCCGTTTCGTTATTTCTTCTCGATCCTATTTTTAGAATTGACTGTTTAATCCGCGTTTTAGTTTCTAAAGAGCGTAATAGCCACGATTTGCATTCATTAGATCTCTTTCTATTTTAATCCCCGATATTGTTTGTCCAGTTGAAGAGGGCGCTGAGCCTATTCCTTCAGTAGCCTTTCTTCCCTACGCCTTCTTGGAACTCAATTTTTATTTCTTTTTGTTTTAAGCATCCATTGTTATATATACAATACCCAATAATCTAATGAGGGTATAATTAATATTTATTTTCTAAATACATAAAATTACCATTTGTAACATAATTTTATTCGTTGGTTATATTTGATCTATTTTCATACATATTTAATATTATTATTTTTATTGAGCCTTAATGCCAATCAAATCACAGTCAGTTTAGTATGTCTCTAGAAAAAATATTATGGCCATTTAATTAATGAATATTAAACAATTTTTCATACATATATATTTAATTGTATAAAAAATGTTCAATGAAACATTAGTGCAATAGTAATTAAATGAAGAGATACTGTATCAATCTTTCTTTTGATTTTAATATGGGTCACGGTTCAGGAATAGGTGTCAATAAGGACAATGACTGATTTATTCATCTGTGTCTGCTTCTAGTATAGACGACATAGCGAATGGGTAATTAAGGCACTCGTGTTAATTTAGGGCACCAACATAACACTCGTCGACAGAACTATATTTATATAAGAAATTATGTATATTGGAGATTTTATTTTTAATATTTCTTGTCTCCTTTTCACTAAACTGATAAGCTATTTTGGTATTTTTGTAATTTTAAGTTCAAAAATTGTGAGTTGATTCAAAATAAGCATTGCGTTTGGAATTAAGTCGCTCCAGCTTTGTAAGTATATGTTTTTAATTGTTGAACTAATCTAGTTAATTTAAAAAGATTAGCCAACAATCGTGCTGGTTCATCTTGGTAGTTCCAAAAGATACAATTAACGTGAATTCATTTGAATAAAGCATTATTGAATTTGAATACGAATACTTAGAAACTTCTTAAACGCACACTTTATTTAAAACAATGATAATAAGCCAAGCAAATATCCATATTAAAAGCGCATATTATTAAAATGTAGTGTTTATGATTTTACTATTGACATATACGCAGAAACTTAATACTGATTATATGCAAACAGTTATTAGAAATGTGCAGGATACGCTAATTGTAAAGCCTTACAAATAATGACCACAGTAAGGGAACACTCACACTGGACTGATCTAGCTAGTGTGCCAGATTTGCTGTAAATATAGTCCAATGTATTTAGTTCAATATTTTTTATTGGTAATGTATAAAAATTCGAATAAGTGTTTCTTTGAATTGTGAGTTCACCTGATATAAATATTCAAATTTCATAATATAGAAATATTTATAGGTTGGACGGTCATTCGATATGAAAATAGGTAGACCGACAGTTGCTCGCGTGGTTATAATACAGTCAACATTTTACGCTTAAATGTAAGTCTTTGATTGAATAAGACTGTTTTGTATTAGCAATATTATAATTAAGCAGATCATAAAGCATCACCTATAAGTTTGTCGTTTTTATCTTTTAATATTCTGTTATTTCCTAAATCAACTTTTATAGAGGACAATACTCCGCTTTCAAAGTGAAAAGACAATCAGTGCTTTGGTGTCTTTCGGTGGTGGTACTTGAAATATCCTACCTGCTACTTGAAAACACACTTTATCTTATGCAAGCATTTTTTCTCCACTGGTTGTACATTAACGCAGACCATTCACCCATAAAAAACTATTGATACTTAATACTTTAATACTTCTAGGTCCAAAGTGTTCTATAAATTTTACCAAATCACTTATTAAATCCTATTGCCTTATACTTTGTATGCAATATTAGGTGCTATCGCGGTACTTGTCTGGACCACCCGCGGTCTGTTACTAGAAACCAGCACTCGGTACAAAATATTAATGCAAATTGATTTGTACTAATTATTTTATAAGAGTTTCGAAATTATCCGTGTCAGATACCAGGAACATGACATTTACATTTACCAATGTCTATGGTAACAACTGTTTATTATACAACTTAAATATAGAAACAATAGTGTAATGACGGCGATGAATGATTCAATAACAGCAGGATCAGCAATAATTCAAATATCATTTTAAAAAGGCTTATGCAATTTTTATTTGAAATATCGCATGAAATATTTGCCCATCGCTCATTTCTTAACAATAAAGAAATAAATTTAATGAACACACACATAAAACGACATAAATAGATACGTATAAAGTAATAATATAAAACAGAATACGATTTATCCGTCCTGTTGTAAAAGTCGAGGGCACTCAAAATCACTCGAATTACAAAAGCTCATCTTTTATAAGTGTTGTCTGTAACAACACAGGTGGGAGGAATAAAATGGTAAAATCCAACTAAACTAAATGTAGGCAGATCCAATAAAAGTCCCTAAGCCATTTAAATCTCCCTAAACGACCGGGTTATCGTTTAATTTTACTACAGAAAGCATTTCCATCACAATTGGAGGCGACTGCTCGTCGTTTATTTTAAAGTGCTGCTCGACTGCGGCCGGTCGGGCGTGGCGTGCGTTATCATAAATCTCTTTAAGATGGAACCATAAATGCAGATAAGGTCGCACCCGATCGGCTCAGGATTGCCCTTTTCTGAATTGCTTTGCGATGCTGACGAATTGTCGGAGAAACGCGCAATGATTAGGGCGTATGCAGAGGCGTCCGACTTGAAGCCTGATCTAATAACAGTAAACTTCGTAAAGTAAAGGTTTACTGATTAATAATAGCTATAATGTTTGTGCAATTTTAAGATAATGTTTGTGTTTTTTTAATCTATAGTATTATCGGTTTGTAGTTTTCTGTATGGTGGATACGTGTTTGCAATTGAGACGCTGCACATCACGAGCATTATTTAACTAATAGAAGTCGATTTACATCAGACGAGCCAATGCTCACACTATCAAATTCTTATAGTCACAACCAAGATCATTTTTTGCTTTTCTGTCTGCGTTGATAAAGATTCTAATTCTTATTATAGTTTTTTCTTATTGATATTTTTTTATGTAAACGCTAAGAACGAGCTTTCGCTTACGCTAACAGATCGAGAAAGCATGCCCTTGTTCTAGCTGTAGCTTTATGTTCGATAGGTCTAAACTCACCATAAGACTCATGACAAGTGACACGTCTGTGCGATTAATCTTTGGCCAATGAAATGATCGAGCATACCGCTTGTGATCTCCGCAAATTGATTAAGTGGCTGAGATTCAAATATTGCGAGTTTAGCGTGGATCACGCTGAATGATCAATTAGGATGATCGACGTTTCGCATCGCACCGAACCTTGGACCGACTGGTCTTCATTATTCGTTGAGCGCACAGTGTTATCGATCCTTAATTTTTTGTTTACTTTTAGGTCTGACGCGTTTGCGTATCTTTGATCTGGGATCATTATTGTAGAATAACATTCTTAAATAAATATTTTTTTCTTCTCATTAACATAAGAGACTTATTCTGTAACAATAGAGTTCATATCAGACTCTAAAGTACAGGCTTAATTTAGATTTGCATAAAGTCCTATTAATAAATCAAAAATTATACTAATATCAAATTCTCTTTAAATTGAACAGTAGATATACGAATGTATATTTTATTTAAAAAAAACACGCTTATGAAAAAACATCTGCATTAGGAAAACTTTATTTTTTATATGGACTAAACATTACAAAATTAGTTCCTAATTTCTCAATATAAATGTTATTTAATCAAAAATACATCTACATTCATATATAAAAACGAAAGGTCACCTATCACGAAATTTTGAAAACTGCGGGACGTACAAAGATAATATTTAATAAGGTAGTTTATAGTTAGCAGAGGGTCTCGCAAGTTTTCGAGGATGAAGTCCCGGGATATATAGGCTGTTTAATTTACCCTCAAATATTTCGAAAAGAGAATCAAACATACTAAAAACCTCTCACAACAGTCAATAGCCATAACCAACAAAAGATACACCAAATAACTCAGACAACGACACATTACATGCGAGAGCTCATCTCACAAAGGAGCTAATTGAAGGGAAAAAATTAATACAAGCTTGTTTGTTTGATTGATGTATCGACAGACGGACGGACGGACAAAATAGCGTGAGACGTCGGAGCGTACCACTAGCTACATTGTTTGGATTGTTCGGACATTGTTTTGTTAGGAGGCTCTCAAAGTAAAATAGTAGAGTTAAGGCACAACTCGTTTGTAGTGTAGAGTTGGTCAACGGGGTTAATAATGCCAAGAAAAAATCCTAGCTAATATGACTATTCGACTATATTTAGTGTTGTTGTCTTGACAGTAGCTAGGGCCCCTAATGTTTTTAGGAAGTCGGGATTTAGTAAATAATGCAATGAATATTTAGACTATTTTCTGATCAGGCAAGCCATATGCATGTAACAATAATTCTCTTTGATATGAAGTTTGGGGTATGAAACCATTTTTTCTATTAAGTCAATTTTCGATGGGTTATAAGTTTATGTAAAATACAAAATAAAACATTTATTATTACGTATTTATATAAAAACACTATCTGTACATGAAACTAATATGTTTACGAGCTTTTAGATTCCAGAAGTGAAAGTAATTAGAATACATATAATTCAGAAATAGACAATTTATTGACTCAAGTATATAAAAAGTTACCATTTAATCCGAAAAGTCAAGCCACCTAGAAGTGGTCTAGAGTGGAAGAGTGTGAGTGTGTAAAGTGGTTTTACAATTATAAATCATGAATTACCGATGATAACAAGAGTAAGAGATCATAAAATAAATCACAAAGTTACATATATTAACATATAATTCTAGTCACATTGATAAAGACCTCAATCTATGAACACTAATGAGCGAATGCACAATAAGTCTTAGGACCAGCTCTATACTGTCTCAATGTGAGGGTAATCACAAATCTTCAAAATGAGGGTAGTCTTATGACAGATGAAGGTAGTTTCCTAACTATATAATAATTGTTATTCCTCAAAATATTAGATAATGTAAGGAAATATTTATGTGTTTGTAGGGGGTTATGATTTTTATCTAGTTGAGAGCCGCTGTCCTAACAAACACGTGTGTGCGTGTCGTGATCACAATCAGGTTATTTCTCTGGTAATTATGAGCGGCCGAGACTCGACCCCGGGTCAGACGTCCGAGGTGGCACAATTCTCGTCTTATTTACTACTTACCACGAGGTAACTTAACAATCGCTTATGCTTATAAGGCTCCATACCACTCCATCGTAATGGTGAAATAAATAATAATAATGGAATAATTATGACTGGAGATCGCCTGATGGTCGAAATTCAGCCACAATCACAAATCTTTCATTTTGTATATAGGTATATATAAGGGTATATGCTTATTTATGGTATACACAAAATTTTTGATTCTTTGTACAACTACATTGTTATATCTGACAATTAATATTTTTACCGTCATCCTGAATACTCTTTGACTCAATCATAAAGAAAATTTATACACGTGTGCGAAAATCTTAGGCACTGGTGTGCGTGAGGTTTTATTTTAATATTTTTCTGTATTAATAAAGCATATTGTATACAAATATTAGCATTCACACACCCTACTCTACATAAAATAAAATTGTGCAAAATTTCATACTGTTCCGTCCGCGCATTTTTCGTAAAATGCTACACTCAAAATATCATAATTGCATAGGCTCTTAATAAATCGTGTATTACATCGTTGTAATACGTATAATAAAACAGGCGTGAATATATTAATACGGAATCTATTTCCGTGGACACACGACTAGTGTAATATGTTAGCGCACACAAGACTCTCCATTTATTTACATTACAATATACTGGCTCTGAGATCTGTTTGGATTCGGTGAATATTTCGCACAAAAGTAGAGTATGAAACGCGCAGATAATTCAACATAATATATGAATAGAATTACGGTAATTTACAGCAAATTACGCTGTTTATATTTTGATTGGATATTGTGAGGCGTTTATTTATCGCTAATGTGCACTAATTCACAAATCCGAACTATTGCCGTCCGTCTGAGAGAGATATTGGCCGTCTGCTTCCTTATAAATGACCGCTCTGACATCATTTGAAGTAACTGATTGTGTTTTTGTTATCGTTTGCAGCATCCATGTTTCAGCGCGCGTCACTGCCGATGAGCTTAAAAACATTTTTTCAATATATTGTATTGCAATTTTTTCTCATTTTCATATCTTTTAAAATATTTTAGACTTATCATATTTTCTAAATATTTTTACCATTCTATTGACACTGTTATTGTTAATATTATTAAAAGTATGCTCTGTACGTACAAAGGTTTCAAGAATGATAAAGTTAAAAAATAATAAAATTAAGGTACCCTGGGAGAATAATTTATATTTCGTTTTCATTTTGTGGAAACTTTTTTGATTTTTGTTTACAACGTTCCCCTTAGCTTTAGGGTTGTTTTTGTAACTGTTTGTTTCCTTAATAAATAAAGAAGACTATATTTTCTACTTACTTCAAATATCGTGTGAGGCTGAGGGCCGGGAAGTGTTATTTTAGGGTTTACTGTATTTAAGTGCAACATTTAGTAAATTCTAAATAGCATCGAATGAAGTTGCTCCCATAATTTGGTTCGAACTCTACTTGGTAAGTTCGTTTGATCATATGTTATGTTTACATGGAGATGTACAACCTTATCAATAACAGTAGGTCACATGTCAGTACTAACGTAATTAAATAATTATCATAAATTTGTATTGATTGTGCGTTAATATTTACATAATGGTGCCCATTACAACCAAATTCATCACCCAAATAAATTAATAAAACCTCATTAAACATTCCATATATGCTAATACAGCGATACGGAGGGAACATATTACAAATTATAATTTATAGAAGTTAGTAAGTGTGTCTTGTCTTAATTTCATTAGTTAATTTCAAAATATTCGACATTAACTTATTAATATTCATTTACAGTACTTTACTATTAACATACTTTCTAAGAGACCAACCAGAGTTATGTTTTTTTTTTGTAGTACTAAGGGGCAAACATGCAGGCGGTTTATCAAAGTAATTACCGACGGCCATGTACATCTGCACCACCACGAGGCTCGCAGAAGCTTTGCCAGCCTTTACAGGCAGGTTTAGGTCATCGGGAACTCTCACAAACCGAACGAAACGTAACAACAATAGCATGACTTGACGTGACAGCATTGCCGCCACTTGACGCCAATCTCGCTCGATCGGTCTCGATTCGGTTGCAGAACAAAAGGACTGATAGAGTGGAGGATGGAGGGTTGGAGTAGAATATAAAGGTATAAGGATATAAAGCTAGATGGAAAAGAGAAAAAGGATGCGGATGGATGAATGACCTTTTATGGGACAGATAAAATAGAAGATCCACCCCCCGGATAAAAGTTACGTTCTTGATATTGCATTTTTCTATTTTACAGATTTTGATAGGATTAACAAGGTGCTAAACGAAAATAAAAAACTGATAATTAATATTTTTATATTAGAAGTGACGCGGATATAGTCGCGGGCATCTAGTTGATCATGAGTCACTTATCTCGTTTTATATCTTAATGCTCGATTGTATTTTTGACACTCGTTATCTCAACAACAGAAAAAAACGATAATTCGGCCAAAGACGCGCCACACCAAAAGATTACGTATGATCTAACTCAGCGTCGTGGGTGGTCTTAGGGCACACGGGCTCTAGATAAGTGCCCCATCGAGCCACGTCACGTAACAATGCTTAATAATTTAAATTAAGTTATCTTGGCCTATGCTAGCCTACTGGATTAGACTTCATACTGTGAAGTAAACCTGCCTTCTTTCTAGCATAGTCGTGGTTTTCTTGATCCAAGCAAAAGTTAACTTTTTATTGTATTTTAATGTTGTAATTTTTTATGGATCTTAGTGTCTGAAATAATTAGAGGAGGTCGTGGCCTAATCAGTGGTCGGCATTTGAATTGATCGCTAAGTTAAGTTGCTCTGGCTGCGACCAGGATAGGTTTAGCACGAACATTCTCGGTAGTTTTACTTACTTTTACGTTCGGAAACATACGTTAAGTGAAACATTAATATATTTCGGAAGGGAAGTGATATTAGTCGTGAGATTGTAGAGATTGTGGGGTTTCCGAGGTTGATATTCAGACGGCAGTCTGTCATGTTAACTCGCCCCACAGCCACATCCTCTGCAATCTAAGCGGAACATGGTAATGGACTGGGATTTCGCTAGAAAATGAATATAAAAAGGCAGCGGCGGTTAATTTGAGATGCCACTGATAAATGTGGCAGAAAGTTTACAGATGTGTTGTTGGCCTTTGAATAATATGGTCGTCGTTTGAAGGTTACAAACTTCTTTGATAAAAAAGATGATGGACTAATCAGATTCATGCTCTTTTCTTTCAGGTCTTTAATTACTTCTTTCTCACATAAGATCGGCGTGAAGTGGCAGCAATGCTGTCACGTCAAGTGATGGTACTTTTGTCGTGATTTGTGAGATATCTCAGTTGCACAAAGTCCTCTCTAAAGGCCGGCAACGCATCTGCTTGCCTCTGTAATATAAAATATACTAATATATAAAGCTGAAGAGTTTGTTTCTTTGTTTGCTTTAATGCGCTAATCTCAGGAACTACTGGTTCGATTTGAAAAATTCTTTCAATGTTGGATAGCCCATTTATCGAGGAGGTTATATATAATCACGCTAAAATTCTTCACCTAATTTTACGCGGACGAAGTAGCGGGTAACGACTAGTATAAAATAAAAGCCCCTAAATACATATGTCTAGTATTCTTGCCTTAAAAAAGTTGCTTTAAATACATGAATGAATTTCTTTGTTAAATTATTCACCATGAAGGCAGTCGATAATTTGAAGGGTGTCTGAAAAATGGGTCCCGCAGGACGCGCGTCGCTCAGCCATTCGTCTTCTTTAATGAAGCTCTTTACGCCTTATGGATGGTATTACCTTTTTTACGTTTACGACTTATCTCAATGAAATATTTAGCCGATGTGTCCAGACAGCGGTCAAGTTAAAGTACGGTTGAAAAAAAACAAATTCAATGATTGAAAAACAATCATTTGCTATGTGTGCATTGCTGAAATATATATATTTCTATCCATATCTTATCTACTAACACCTCTTTATCTAGAATTTTTAACGTAAATAATATGAATATACCTTTTTCTTACTTAAGTTTGGTGTGAATTGGTGGCAATGGTGTCATGTCAAGTGATGGTGTGTTCGCGTTTTATACGGTTTGTGAGACTTTCCGTTGGCATAAACTCGTCATTAAAAGCCAGCAACGCATCCACTTGCCTCCAGGTCGTGCATGGGATTCAGTAGGCACTTAGCTGCCAGCTGCCTGCTCGTTTGCTCCCTTGTAATATAAAAAAAATCCTTAAATTTTCATTAAGAACTAAAACAAATAATAATTAGAAAGAAATTAAGAGAAACTTATAATAATAGAAAGAAAGAAAAAAGAAAATAAAGTGCCACACATATTGTCATAGCATATACCCCCGGTTCGCTTCCATCAAGTTCAAGTAACAGAGACGTCGGAGAAATAAATATATTATCACAACCCAAAAAAATGGCTTAAACATCATTTAAAATTCTGTATGCCTTGTAAACCATACAAATTCAAATGGTATTTTATTCAAGTAGACTTTTACAAGCTCCATATAAAAAAACCCACCATAAAACAAACAAAATTCAAATTGGTTCTGGCGTTTCTGAGTTTTGATGAGATTAATGAACAGCAATGGATATAATTATTATATATATGCACACCGAATAAATATATTCTTCCTAAGTGGACTTTGTTATTTGATGGTTAAAAAAAGGTATATAATATTAGTAACTCAGCAAGGTGATTGAAGTGTTTAAGACGGAGAAACTAGCAAACAAACGTTTGTGGATGAAACTTGCGAAAATAATGAAACTTTCTGCATGATTTACGACAAAAGTTTCCATAACGTTTTTGTTTCGCATCCGCATCCGTTATTCCTTAGAATAACATACGACATAATGATGCAAAGTTTTCGCAAAAGTAAATAAGAAGTAAGTGAAAAAAAAATAGCCTTGATAGCTCAACGATAAAAGGACATCTGTGAAATCTATAAAATCTGTGAAATCTGTGAAATCTATGAAATCTGTGAAATCTATGAAATCTGTGTAACCTAAGAAATCTATGAAATCTGAAATGGACTGATTAAACGTCGCAGGGCTATCGTCATGCCCACTCTTTGTCTTAACAAGCTTTTTAAAAAGCCTAACAATAGTGCTAACGAGAAAGTCAGGGATATTTCAAAAATATTCCCACCTAACATTCTTATCAAAAACATTTACGACATAGACTTTAAGCTATCAAAAGCTCTGCACTACAATAGATCTCAGTTACTGTGTATATTGCAGCGAAAAGCTCTGTACAGCTTGAAGTTGAAGCTTGAAAAATGCTTTAATATTTCTTTAGGAATTTCATTAATAAAAGACGCCGCCATGAGCAATTAAATTATACTTAAATTATACTCTCACTAAAATCTATACAAGTAAAACTGAAACTTTTTTTAAACTTCAAAAAAGAGGGAGGTCCTTAATTCGACTGTAATTTTCTTCTTTTTTTATGTTTGTTGCCTCAGAACTTTCGACTGGGTGAACTGATTTTGATAATTTCCTTTTTATTTGAAAGCTGGTGCTTCCCGGATGGTACCACTTTTATTTGGTCCAGTTGTGATAATTTGAAGTCGGTTCTTTTTAAAATTTATATTTGAATATAAAGGCACTTCAGGATGGGTAAAGGCTCATCAGTGGTTGTACTTCAATAATAGTGGTTTGGTTCATTTTTCATCTTTTGTAACTTGGTTAATTCACACAGCAATTGAAGTTGAAATCTAAAAGGACTTTTTAGCAATGCTCCATGAACTTACCACTTACTTGCGGGTATCGAGTCTATCGTATTGCAGAGAAAGGAACCAGGGCAGTACCTGGGACTTGTGACCCAAGAATAAATATTCGGGTATTCCATTTGCCCACAGTTTGTTTGTACCGTGGATTCTATTATACTTCTTTTAGGTTGATGGTGCTTATTTGATCTTTGAGTGACCCAGCAGCTATAGATGGTTATTTTTTCTTGGGACCTACTGTATGCATTCCAAACCCGTCTGAGAATGATGGCTTTAAACAATGTTTGCCCAAGTCTTTTCTAATGCTCCATTACAGATAATTCCGAGCTGACTTTGATTGCAAATGTTAGTATTGAAATCAGTATTGGAGTCACCCATTTGGGTAGTATGAAATTAATATCATGTACGCATGTTGAGCTTAATTATTTGTTACTTTGATCTAACTATATGATTTTCATGTTATTTATCTAAATTTTGCGTTTATGTTAGATGTTTTGAACATCACATCAAAGACTTAAAAATTAACCCTAATATGGTTTTTGCTTAAAAATTATAATCTAAAAATATTTTAATGAAAGTCTGTAAAGAAATCAATATCTGATGATTGTTTGTTTATATTTTGTGTTGAATAATGTTCGCATCGATATTTATCTTGCCTCGACTTTAGATTATTGCTGGTTTGAGCATTTCCTGTATTCTGAATTTGAATTCATAAGTTCATTCCAATAGTCCTTTAAATACTTTATGTTGAAATTAGCTTTATGCAAAAATATAAAATGCCACAATCCAATGTTACTGAAAATTTGAAGTTTCTACGGCAAGCGTAAGTACTTGCGTAGAGAAACTAATGACAAACTTGTACTTTGCATTTAACTGTTTGCAAAAAGGCCAAACTTTGTGTCAGGGGCTGCCGCGGCGACGGTAATAAGGACATGTTGCTTATGAATAATACAGAGAGACTGCGGCGGCTCAGGTCAGCTGTCACTAGAAAACTTACAAAAAGAGCATAAAGTGGGAGTTAAGCTGGAGTGGGCCTGCACCATTTTGGAGAAGATTCTATCAGAGATGCTCATGACAGGAGCTGGGATTCTGAATAGATTTGTGGTAATGTTTTAAATTATGAAAGTAGAGTCTAAAGTAGAGCTATGGTCATGGTTTGAATGAACGAAGGAATGGAGAGTTCCGATACAGATTCATGTTTATGCATCGCTGTGTTCTGTATACATTGCGGTTCTGACACAAAGATTATGCCTTCGTTCAATCTTGTTGCATACATTTAAATCACATTACTTCTTACATAGAATTTAAGAAGGTAAATGACACGTGACCCAGTTTAGTATAAGCAATTTTTACCAACATTCAACTGTTATCATCCCGCAAATATTTTTAAGAACAAAATCTGTCAGGTGTTTACTGTAATGACTTCACAAATCCTGAGTGAGAAATTATCAGATCGAACATGCATGGAACGAATGGATCTCCAATATAAAGAGCATTTCACCGAGATCTATAAGTGCGTAGGTCTCAAAGGTGCTTCATTTAAATGGTGTGCAATACTTGAATACTGCAGGCTTGGTTCATCTGCAATTTTAGAATTTATTAATTTACCTAAAGACATGGTTTAGACATAATTAACCATATTTAGGCATCTATTTGTATATCGGCTTTAGTCCTAGTGTAAAAATATAATAATAATAATAATGTTTATTTCTCAACAGTATGAACCAATTATAGGGCAAGAAAATTGATTACAAAAAAAATACTCAAAATCCTTAAAATAGAAGAACAGTCCAATAAGGATATCATAACATAAACATAATAAATTATATGCAATATTAATCTAGATATAAGAAAACTAAATCAGATATGCGCGCACAACCAAATAATAGAAAAAAATAAATTAGTGAAATGTAATAAGTAAATTGTAACGTCTATTTTTCAGCCGGTATTATCTGTATTTGATGTAGGAAATGCAAATACGATAATAATTTTCGCCCAATAATCTTTTAGATCTGACAAGTAAGAAAACAGCGTGATAGTATTTTCTTGAGCATTTTTATTGCTGAAAGTAGGTTTAGAAGCTGTTTGTTAATCAACTAAAACGGACGCTATAAATATAGGATAGATCGATAATACTGATCACCATATGTTTTGATGCTGGACTTATTTAAACTGTTCTTAACTAATTTGGTCGTGTTAAAAACTTACTTCAAGTTTTACCATCTCACTAGCTACTATTGTTGCCAGTTTCTTCAGTCACACTGAAACTGATGGCTTACATACTACATACCGGACGTTGATATTAACTGGGATAAAGTTCGAAATTCTTCTTTCTACCATTAATACCGACCGGGGCACGGATTTGATGTTTTATATAAGCCTTACTACTGCGAGGACTTGCGCTTACATGATCGATTACACGCACTGACACGATACGCCTTAATTGCTATTTTTCCCTTGAGGCCGTCAGTTATTTTAAGAAAACCTAAATCACTATAATAACAAGCCTTTGTTGGTAACAATCACTAACAATTATAAATCACTATATCTTCTTCTATTTTCTTAAATGAATGAGCTTTGGATGTTCAGCACCAATAACAGGTTGATCTTGATTCAAAACAGGGGGTAGTAATGTCGAGTTCTTATGATCGTTGCAAAGTCACTTTTGACTTTGGTGCCAACTTTTAAACAAACAAAAAATGACAGCATTTCGGCCGCCAACTTCTCATATTTGCCGCACATCTCGTTGCCCACTTCTACAAGGCGAGTCGGCTCGGTGGCGGCTTTAGCAGTCTGCAATGGCAAAAGTTTTTATTTATTTATTTATAAGAAATTACAAAGGTTTTTTAAAATAATTTAACATTAAAAAAACCAATCTGGTTTGTCGTTAATATTAATGCTAGTATCTGCATTTATTGTAAAAATAAGTTTGTTAAAACTCATATGAGGTTTTGGGATTGATCAAATAAAGCAGTCCCTTCTACAATATTTAATAGTTATCAAGCAAATTACTTTATGTATTTTTTTAAAGCAGAAAAAATCTTTCAATTAATTTTTCATAATTGACAATGTCACAAATCATTATTTTTTATTTCGGCACCAAATAGCTTACAGATCGCCACAAGGTTAAATTGATTGCTTATATGAGGCACTGCCCAACTACTTATTAGATTTTATTTTTAGGTGAAATCGACAATTTGAAGAATAAACTGACAATAACATCGGCGGTATTTCCGATCGGATTTAATAAACATTTACTCTGCTAACTGTCACTTCTGTTATTCTATTTACAAAAATAATAAATAAAAAAAAACAGGAAAAAATTAAAAGAGTACCAAAAAAGATTTAAGTATTATGTCAAATCTTACCATGTCGGTGGCCAGACGCGCGATATCCTTCGCGGTTCCGACCATCCTCGTCTGGTAGTCCACGAAGGAATCTGTCTCATCGTATGCACCGATTAGGGACATTCTGGTGAACGAGAGAAAAAAACCGATTATTAAATATTAACACAATTTACAATTCTCAATAAGAAATTTAGCAATAAAATACTGTAAAATGCGTAACGCGTTAAAATTGGAAACACCACTAATAATAATCGGCCAATAAAATAGAGGAAGTTACAGCACGCAGTTTTATGTAGCACTTCAGAATTGAAAAAAACATTTATCTTTTTAGGGTAAGTTGCAAATAAAAGAAGCATTTTGATCTCCGGAATGTTTGAAACATTTACGATATTTTTCACGCACAAAGTTTACACGTTTATTTCCCATTGTCATTAAAAAACAATAAGTGTGCCACAAATGTGGTTTCGTTTAACCGCAAACAAATATAAACAAAATAAAAAATACAAACAATTTCTTCATAGTTGACACTGACACCCAAAGCGTCGGTTACGCAAACTGCGCGCTGTGCGCACGCGCATCGGCCGATGTAACGCGCACGCGTGTTTAATGAGGTCACTCTAATTAGGGGTTACACTTATACACGTCATAATTCTTAACAAACGGCTATAAATATAAAGTTTTAAGATTTAGACCAATTCGAAATTATAAAAATGTCACCCAGCTTAATCTATGCTAATGTGTATATAAAGCTGAAGTGGTTATTTGTTTGATTGCTTGAACACGCTAATTACAGGAACTACTGGTCCGTTTTCAAAAATTCCTTCAGAGTTAGACAGCCTATTTATCGAGGACACGGCTATAGGCTATATATCATCACGCTAAAACTGAATCTATTATTTTTTTACAGGCACAGCTAGTTAAGTGTATGTCTGTTAAGACATCATTACAAAACAACCCTTTGGCTTGTGAGGAATCTACTTTTAGTGATTAGTTGCCTCAATACCAAAGTTACTAAGAACTCTGTATTTAAACAGTACTAGCTGTTTCCCGCGACTTCATCCGCGTAAAATTGCTAGATCTTTAGACCTCCTTAATCCGGCCTTATCGTAAAATCCATTCTTAGCAAATGTCTACAAACTATTAACTACCTCCTTGCCAAATTTCATCTTTGTAAGTCCGGTTATTTTCGAAATTTCGTTTTTGGTGTCCTTTTGTTTTATTTACACTGGTTAGAATAATACACTATTGCATAATTAATTTACACTTTCTTTTAAGATTTTGTATGTTTCATACAAAAATAAAAAAAAATGTTGTAAATATTACATTTGATTAAATTAAATTCCATTATGCGTTTACAAATTGTCAATAGCATTAAAATGACCTATATCCAGAAGTCATAATTATAATGATATTTTTATTTGATTCTATGTAACTTTGTGAGGAGTCTTTAGACGTTCAATCAAATAAATTAAAAGATCTTCAAAAAGTAATTGCATCTACATCGCCAAAGTACATTTATGAAAGAAAAGGTAGAAAGTTTTATGATGTAACACACATAGAGATTTAAATATTGCATATAATAACGTAAATGAAAATTTTACCATAGCCAAAAATATTTTCAGTTATATGTACTTAAGAATCCTCGGCCAAAGTAGCCGTGTGATATTAACATAGGCGTGCAAGATTGACTCATTATCCCAATATAGCCGTAATGAATACCCCTCATAAACTTGCGTTTATTTCTGTTTAAATTATCGGTACATGATTATTGTTGGATGTTGAGTAAGGCACGGCTCGTTTACGTTGCTACTTTATGCCCTTGACGTATCTTCTTATATTTTAACTGGTTTTTCAAACATATGGAGTAGTTCGCAGTCGCTTCGTTGTATGGAATCGTTATTTACCACGATAGTGTACACATGACTTTTATTTAAAAAGATTATACAGATTGACTAATGAGACACGATACTCAAGGACCTGATATTTGGTCATATATGACGAAAAAAATTAACATTAAATATAAATATCAGATAAATACTACGTGAGATTAAGATAAAGTTAACTGATTATGTGCGAATGGTCCGTTTTCGCTTCACACTGTAGTGGAGGCTTAGGATAGGCAAAAATATCTATTTCGCTCATCACTTACTCACTTATTTGTTTAATAAGCATAGTCAAAAAATGAACATATATTGTTCTTTTACTCTGGGAAATGTATTTAGGAAACCGTACCGTAATTGAGATATAGGCGTCTTTCTGTAATTTAAAAAATAGTTAGTAATAACGAAATGATTTATACACATTCTAGAAAAGTTAAGAAAACCAGTTATACAGGCGAATCTTTAAATAAACAAGCAGCAATGGAGCAATAGTGGAATTTGGTTATTATTCATAAGACATGGTCATCAAATGAGCAATTAATTTGTACTTCATGCACAAAATGGCTTATAATTTTTTTTTTTAAATCAGTATGGGATGTTTTTTTTAGGTCCCTCAAAAACTTGAAACTTAAAAACATTGTGATTAGAATAAATCATGCAGCATGAAATTTTGACCATTTTTTGTTTGTTTTGGGCAGTTTTCTTGTTGAAATACTTCCACCAGCTTATCTAAATCAAAGTTTAATAATTATAATTTCCAAGTAAATAATTGACTTTATAACGTACTGATAACCATAACTCACGCTTGACCTTGCATTAGGCCGTATATGACTGTACGATGTGCACTCTTCGCGCTCTACCCTCAAAACGGTTGGTCGTATGAAAAAAAAGTTTAAACAAAAGTTGTGGGGAATTTTATAGCCTACAACTTTTATAATAAATGATGCAGGATATGAAATAAAGCAAGATGTGCATCTCAGCTTCAAAGCGCCTGGACAAGCCAGACCGACACACCTGCGCTCTCTTAAAGATGATAATTACACTGAGGACGCAATCAGGGAAAGTATTAGTGGAGCTAGAACAATCAACGATAGTGGTTCAGGTGCAGTGTTCAGTCAACCAGCAAGGCTTAATTTGCTCCTAGACTTACAGAGCAGTATTAAGGTAAAAAACAGCCCTGGCTATGAGCGATGGGCGAAGGTCATTAGTTTCAAACCTAGTTTCTTCTTCGATTCCCTGTAAGCCTCTTAGGCGTCTGAAAAAAAAGATAGCTTCGTGATCTTCTATATTGATCATTATAACAATTATTGTAAAATCTAAAATTAAATATATAAAAAAATTATAAATTGTTGATTTCTGATCCATTTACATAACACAATTTAATGCAACTCCTTTCTCGGTTCAACACAGTTCTATTGAATTTTGAAGAGAAATAACTAAAATAATTTTATAACAGTTATCATTCTGGGTGCCAAAATTCATGATCTCACATAAAACATAAACATATCACTTTCGTTATATAATATCACTGCATCCGGTTTAAATTCTTTACTAAAATTACGCTACTTATTAAAATAGTTATAAGACTAAATAAAAAATTGTGAGCCGTCGCAGGACGCCTGGCAAATGTGAAACATTTAAATTATTCTGTGTTACAGGTAATTTACATCAAAGTATAGTTTACGACTGGAAATAGATATGGCGTAATGAAAAATAAATGTATATGTATGTACATATATAAATATATAACTTTTTATTTTCACTCAGTCGTTTGATTTATCGTAATATGGAAACTAAAATTCAGCAAAAAGCTTTTACCTGTGTTGAATTGTCTCGGGTTTTGTCGTATATGTACATCAGTCCTGAGTTAACGTCAACACGAAACTTATCTACATGACAACATTCAGAATAGTTCAATAACGGTTATGAAAGCTAACGAACAACTATTTAATAATATACTAAAGTATGTATTTTTATGATTTGTAAAACTTTTCGAGGAAAATTTTCAAAAACAAAAAGACGGCTAGAGAAATATAGCACAAATAATAATAAACGGTGTATACAGATCATTTAAGACAATTGAAAAATACACTGAAAGATTTGCATACTGTAAATACTGTAGCTAAGACTAAAGATTGGTATGAAGCGCTAAAACATACAGAGATGAAATACAAAAAGCAAAGAAAAATTATAACATCTGCATCATAGATAATTCAACGGATAAAAGTGAATCTGCTGAACGTATCCCTAAATATTTGTTATGAACTGGTAACCGGTAAATATGAGAAACTATAAGTAGTGACATATTGACATTCATTCGTCCGACTTCTTTGCCTTTACTTGAATAAAACACAAATTTAAGAAAAGACTATTACGATCAAATATGCATTTTACCCAAACATTCAAACAGTTTTATACCGCGATTAGGTAAAATTTGATATGGAAAAATTTGTACTAAAATAATTTTGTGAAAAACAGAATAAATGAGTAATAGTTAACAGCCCAAATTGACGGATAGAATAGACCATTATGAACGCTTTAATCTCTAACGGCTTACTCTTGAAGTTCCTTAAAGGCTCTATCCACGTAAGGAAGGCAAATGTCCCTCAGAGGGATAAATCCCAACCGATACACATGTATGCACATCCTCACAAGAAAAATGCCACTACCAATGTTTCAGATATCTACAGTCCGTACTGTAGATATCCTACAGCGTCTCGTAATTAACCCAAGTATCTTGAATAGATATAATTTTTATACATTTTATAAGACTTTTAATCAGTCAGGTATCATAACCCCAAAATTATGTAAATTAAAATAAGTTCAAAAACCAAAACCCGACTACTGAAAAGTATAGCCGTGGTCGTATGACACTGATTCTAACAATAAAATAATAATAAAAAGTACCTACCTATAACTTTAGATATAATTTTTCAAAGAATCCCTAAGAATTCAAGGTGGGTTTTCGATAACGTCAATGTTGTTCAAATTCTCATGTCGTATTAAATACATTTCTCAGTGGGATGTAAAGGCCTCCTCCAGAGATTGCCAGTGTTTTCTGTCTTCTGCTACTCGCATCCAGTGGATACCTTTTATTTTTATAACGTCGTCTATTTATTATATAATACAATTTTCATGTATAAGCCTGAAATATGAAAATATCTGGGGAGTAAAATTAAACATTACGCATTATGTAGGTTCTGAACTCCAGACGCGCTATTAATATTAAGTATATGTCATCTTCTTCCTTGCGTTATCCTGGTCTAGTACCAGGGTCCGCTTAGATTGCAAAGGATGTGGGACGAGTTAAGATGACCGACTGCCGTCTGGCCTCATCCTCAGAACTCTGAATTCATATTAATTATTATAATATACTTATAACGTTCAATAGCATGCATCGTAGTCACAACTGAACAGTTTCTTACGTCCAAACTTCCATACAAACAACAAATAAATACAACCACAAAGCGGCCAAGGCGATAGCTACGCGATTGCCTGTCCACTTCTAACCTATCCTCAACAGAGTTACTTTACGTATGATTGCCCTGGCCGCTTTGCGGGAATTTACATAAATCTCTATATATGTGTGTGTATAATGTTAACTTAACGCCGAAAAACTCCAATATGCCCTAGTTTAGCATTCCTAACTCGAAAAAAATGTCCGCGTCTCCCGACGGCGAACAACAACTTACAGAAAAAAAATTGCATTTTTGGGAAAAGTAACCAAACTGCATAATCATTCAAATTTTTCATAACTTTCAACTCACTGCAGGGGTTTTGAGAAGTAGGATTTCGCTTTACTACAGGAGTATTATGAATTCGTCCATTGTGTGCCCGAACAATGGAGTAGTTGATAAACTCTTTGCACACTGCTTGCAGCGAAAATACCTGGTAACCCGTTCACAAATTCAACTCTGTTTAATGTCAATTATTCGGTCTAATAACGATATCGTATGTATCTAACGTTGTATCTAACGTAACAACGTTGGTCAAAACAACAACCGTGCTAATCTTGTATAACTTTTTTTGCTTTTAAATAAAATGAGCTACAAGATAACAGTATTACAATTTATAGAAACTGGATTTATTACGAAAACAAGGGAAGAAAAGGGAAACTGGTGGATTTTTTATGACGAGTTTCCAATCAATACATTTAGCGGGTTTAACTTTAAGTGAACTGTATATAAAAATTAGGCCTTGCTTGGCCCTAAATCTCTATCTAAATAATCTAAATGCACTTGCCGGTAGTCACAACGGGAAATACAGCCACCAGGATGAAAGGGAATAAGAAGGTAGCTGTAAAAGGTAAAAGAAGTACGTACTAACCTGCAAGGCTGTAGACCAGACACGTGGGATCCCATATAGGCTGAATGCGGTGGTGTCCGGAGCGAAGAGAAGGTCCCGAGTGTCTGCGAGTCTTAGTCGATTTGGGGCGATGGCCTCCGAAAGAATCCGTACACTCTTTTGACAACTAACTGTCAAAGGCAGCCACAGAGCGCCAGTGCGTTGGCACTTGGAAGTAGTAAGGAGAGGAGACCACCGAAATGTGCGTAGAGATTATTAAATCTAATTTGAAACCCAACAGAAACAAAAGAATCCTCTACTGGAACTAAACGATTGGAGTGTAACTTATGAAATTTGTAAGAAACATTTTATATACTACAACGAGTAGGACAGTATAAGACGTTAATTTATTGCCGACGATGCTGAAAAATTATCCAGTTATTGTACTGTAAACAGAATTGACATATTAAAGAGCTCTTCAGATGACATCGTTTTCTGTTGGCCTGTTACAGAAAGTGTTCCTGCGTTCTAGCTGAAAATAATAAGAAGAATAAAACCGCACAGATTTAATTCAAAAAATATTACATTTAGGCTTATAAGTGCTAAAGGGGCAACTAGTTGCATGTGAATGCATATGAATGCAAATGATACTGTAGTAGAAAAGAGCTTTTCATATAATGCTTTCTATCAGATAAAGTCCGCGTGATTGCGTTCTATTTCAGACATTTAACACAATGTGAACGTGAGTAATATACAGATCTGTATAAATTTACTTTATATATAGAATACCAAAGTAAAAAACGTCATTAATGAATCGATTAAAGTTAACGATGCGGAGTAGCACTCTGGCTATTACCGTCTTAATGATACTAAAGAAGGGAAGAGCTCTTCAAATGACACCGTTTTCTGTATAATATATAAAGGGCAATTGCGTTCTATTTCAGACATTGTAAGAAATGTGAACGTGAGTAATATACAGATGTATATATAAACTTACTTTATACATAGAATACGAAAGTAAAAAGACATTAATGAATCGATTATAGCTAACGCCTCTGAGCAGAACTCTGGCTATCACCGTCTTAATGACACTAAAGAAGGGAAGAGCTCTTCAGATGACACCATTTCCAGTCGGATATAGAACGGGTGATTGCGTTCTATCTCCGACATTTAATACAATGCATCGTTCAAGGCACGTACTTCGAGCTCGATAAGAAATCTTATGAAATTAATCTTATGATATTTATAATAACTATTGAATCTAATGCTATGTTTAATACATAGTATAATTCTTAGTATATTTATATATCTCTTTAATTTAGTATTTTATATAAAAAATATATACTTTTAACTACTTGTAAGTATTGTTGGAGAAAAATAACACAAAGCAGTGGTTGCACTTCAAGGACCTAAGTGAATAATCTCAGATACAATGAACACATTGCTCTTATGCCGGAGCCGGACATAGCTTCATTTGATCATGTAGTGTGGCCGGGAACTTAGTGTAACTTCACAGAGTTTTGTAGAACTTTGTATACTTCAAGGTGAAAAATGTACAAACACTTTAAGCTATTCTGGCTCCGGTTTATTGCCGGTTATTATACAGGGTGGGCCAGAAAGGCGTACGATTTTAAAAACACTCTTGCGCTTGAACCATATGAGAGGGGGCCGCTGAAAAACGGATTTCTGGACATTTGGGCAGTATAGATGTCTGTCTATCTGTACCATGATTATCTATTGAGGAAGCGTACTGATTTGGTTACTTTTAAAATTTGTATTTGTAAATCATCCTGTGCGATTGTGCAATACCCAAATAAATTGATATTCCATAGTTTTAAGAAAAAAACGTGTGTTTTAATGGTAAATTTTGTTATTTAAACCAAAATGTAAATTAAATAAAAAAAAAAACATAAATGGTCATTATCAGCATCTAACCCTTGGCGATAAAGTTTATTTTTGCTTACTCTTTCTAATGCGTTTAAAGTAAAAACTTACCTCAGCCTTTGAATAACATGCATACACAGCCTCTGGAACATCTGGCGCACCATTTGATTTGGACATTTTATTAAAACCTGTAAAAAAAAGAAGTCTTTCATTTTTGTTTACTTAAATTTAGTGTTAAAAAAGTACTCGGTTGTTTATGGTTTTTAGTAAACTGCATATCGTTTATGCGAAGACAGCATTATCATGTGTGCTAGCTAAATTTCCACAAAGAAATACAGCTGGTGATGATTCTATTCCCAGTTTTTTGTTGCACGCTGCGAAATTTGCTTTGGGAAAACCTCTTGCCTTGATTATGAATATGGCTATTCGCACAGGCACTTTTCCCACAGTTTGGAAGAGAGCTAGGTTAAGTCCTGTCTTCAAATGTAATGATGCTTCACGTGTGCATAATTATAGACCAATAGCAATCTTATCAAATCTTGCTAAATTTCTTGAAAACATTGTCATTGGCGTTTAGTGCCAGTGACGCGGCTGGGAAAGGGAGCAGCGGCCTCCCAGACTTCTTCTTTGCCCTCATTCTTGGGAAAGAAGCTTAGTTCGGGGACCCTAATCAAATTGTAAATATTTTATGGTATAAGTGATTAATTATTTTAGTTTTGGTTTAATTATTATCTTTTGTTTCATTATTGTTTTTTCGTTTCATTATTATTTTTTTGTTTCATTATTATTTATTATTATTTGTATTTATCTTATTTTTTTTATTGGAAGAGTACAACAGTTCGGGCAGTTAATATGACCAAGTTCACCGTCAGTCTGTAAAATAAAAAATAAATAAAAATAATAATAATATTTAAAATAGTTATTTTTAAATAAACAAAAACATTTATCTAGTCAAAATTGGTTAGTTGTTTGCTTTGTGTTGTTCAGAGATAATATTATCAGTCATCACTGCTTATTTTAAAATAGATTATAAATAATTTTCCCATCTCCTTCTTCACAGGTAAGTCAGGATCTTCCTTTGGGGCTACGTATGTGTATATTGTACAAATCTAAATCCATATAGGCTAAGGAATGGTAGATATAGTAGGTACCCTAGCAAAATATTTTAAATGAAAAGAAATTTGGCAATGACGTAAGTAAAATGTCACAAAAATACTTTTTTTGTACGTGGCCCTGTAGGTATGAGTTATATTTATTAACATATGAAATCGGTAATATATTTAGGTAAGTGCAATTGCATTGTCATGTACCTTGTTATCTAAATTAGTTGCTAATGAGAGCCGATAGGAAGTCACGTGTCATGTCTGGCAAGTTAGAAATCTCTACTGGTGTAGGTACAACTGATTTACAAGTTCTCAAAATTTTAACGTTTCTCGAGAATTGTTTATTAATTTCACCCAAAAGTTTCTTGGATTTCTCGAAAATTCATACCTTTTTGAGAAATTGCAGAACGGTCCAGGAATTTCTCCAAATTTCGTTTAGTTGTAGTAGTCGTTCCAGGACGTTTACTAAATCCGCGTTCATTTCAAGGCGGCTGCTGTGATACAACATCTAAGGATATTAAAATATATTGATTCGGAACTGGGAAACCATCTATTAAATTGACAAACGTAAAAGTGTCCTTTATATGAAAGTCTGCGGAGTCCTGTAAAGCAGAGGTAAGTATTTGAGATAAATGTTTTGAAACAACGTAAGTTGTGGAATTGATGGAACTGATTATAGGCCGCAATGGAACATCTGGTTGGTCGATTGTAGCTAAGCAATAGAATTTAGGACAACTAGAGCTATATGTGCTTAGATAGTAAGATGGTATTTCCTTTCTTCACTTTTTCTTGTTGGTAATTTAAAACAGCAAAGTTTGCATTATGAAGCTTTATACGTCGTCAAGAATAGTGTTGAAAAAATATCGTATTGCTTATAATAATATTTATATTATGTATTAGTTTGTTTGTGTATACGTAATCTATACACACAAATAGACCATATATATATATATATATATATATGAATGTGTGGGTGTCAAGTCTTTTCATTTGACTTAGATGTAGATCTTTTGTTTACTCAAATTTCCAAAAAAAAAATTTAACACTTTCTAGTCAAATCTTATATGTTTTGTGACAGCTGAATATGTACTGTATCTGAAAAAGTTGTTGGCCGCGAAGTTTACAAATTTTTATAAGATTTTCAAGTTCTTAAAGATGGATTGGGCTGATAATTGTACACCTCGGTCACAATATCTTTTATTTTATTTTTACCAAATAGCTTAACTCAGATAAGTTGCAAATTATTGTTTACAATAATATTCCAATGGGCCTTTTTGTAGAGATCGTGGGGGTTCCGAGGATGACGTCAGATGGCAATCGGTTATCTTAACTCACCCCACAGCCACATCCTTTGCAATCTAAGCGGACCCTGGTATTTTAGAGAGACAACGCTAGGAAGAAGAAGCTTGTTCTTCAACAAAATGAACAGTTTACAGTAATAACAAGGGTGGGATCTTCAAGTGAGTGTAAGAAAAAACGCGTGTTAGAAGGGGTCCCTCTCTTCTGAATAATATGATATTTGTAAGTATATGAAAAGGTAGTGTTTGTGTACATATTATGTCAGTGAGCCAGCGTGTGAGTGTGTATACGCGTGCGTGTGTGTATGCGTGCGTGTGTGCGCTTTTGTGCGCAGGCGTGTGAGTCTGTATATTTAGATAAAGCTTTTACTTTTTATATTCTAGCAATAGTTCTGTCTGCTCATAATTGTATGTTTTCAACGATTGAGTCACACGTTTTTTGCATACCTTATACCTCATAGGATACGCAATTATAAGTTTCCTCGATTCTTGAACTAAATACTGGAACGGTGCACTTTCTGTTTTTTGATAACCAGATACGATCAGGTTTATTTTAATCTGATGTTTATTAGATTACTATACCTACCACCAAAGAGACCTGAAATTCGGTCCTCCGCAGTCAAAGACCATTGTGCGCAATGTTTGGAGGCAACTTAATGGTTTTATAATATTTTAGAGTGCTCCCTTCGGATTATACAAGTTAAGCATTTACCTGAACAAGGTGTATGATTATCCCACCATGATCATAACTGAACACGGTTGGTCAACGAAAAGGGTTTCGAAGGACAAATCTCGTGTGAAAAACATGAGGGAATACCTCAAAGCATTGTTGCTAGCACTCGAAGACGGGACAGAAGTGAAAGGATATGCGGCTTGGAGCTTGATGGACAACGTGGAATGGATTGCTGGAACCAGGTATATTTTCATGCCATTAAAGTGTCAAGCAAGCGTACGGCATGTCTGACGTTTGGCAGAGCTTTGGCCTATAGAAGATTGCAAGTATCGCGGGTATTTTTATTATGATATAGACTTTAGATAATAGCATATTCTACTCTACTCGACTCTACTCTACCGACCTCTACTTTACTCTACCCACCTCTACTCTACTCTACCCGACTCTACTCTAATTTACTCTCCTCTATTCTTTGCATTATCGAATCTTTCTCGTCGCTTTAAAAGTGCTCGGCGACCTTTCGTACGAGGACCAAACACACAAGTGCAAATCCAAGTTTTATAGAATATATCTCAAATATAGACCGTACATAGAATCGGATAAACTTCATTTAATACCAGGAGAGGTCATCGTTAAACCCTTATCATTAAAAGTGTCAACAAACAAGATATATTATTATATATTAACGTTGTACTAAACATATATTCAATATATATATATTTACAAATGCTAAGAATGATATGTAGTGCATTTTGTTTGTCATATTTGTAAATAACTACTGATATGTTACGTAAGAAGCATATGGTTTTTTTTGGATAGGTCTGGCACAATCTTAAATAGATTTAAGACCCTTAAATAAATCAGGTAAAAAAAAAAATGAATTACAACTTTTCAGTGAACGCTTTGGCCTCTACGGTGTGAATTTCGAGTCCAAAGAAAAAACAAGAACAGCCAGATTGTCGGCGCTGGTTTACAAGAGAATTATTGAACAGAAAATCGTAGAAATGGATTGGAAACCTGAAAGCCTTAATATATCAATAACTAAGAAAATAAAGAAACCAAGACTTGAGTTATAATTTGATGGTAAAATTCATCAAAATCTATTAAGCTGTCTCGGATAAAATTATTTATCCGAGTCAGCTAGACAATTCAAAATTGTTTATAAGTAAAATAAGTAATATTACGATATACTAGCCGACCAGTCCGGCTTCGCTTCGGGTATTATCATACAAGTGTTGTGAAAATAATTAACTTTTTCGAAAATATTCTATCGTATCGTATCGTTTTTAATGACCATTAGAAAAAGTACTCTAAGGACCTTTCCAGTGACATTTTATTCGGTCCGACAGTTCTAGAGCTTCAATACAATATCTTCCCATTGCTGGAGTGCCGTTACACTTTTGCCCAGGAACCCAAGGCATGTTAGTAAATCTTTAAAAAAAATACGCGATCTTAACTTTATAATTATTAAATAAACAACTAAAGTTAGGTGTTTGATTTTTTGCTTATATCTTAAGATATATTAAAGATATGTCAAATCTGAAAAAAGAATCAGAAAGAAGAGAAAATTTACTTAACGAATATCTAGATCCTCGAAACTCAGTCTTCTTTATTTAAAGTGATAATTCAATATTGAAAATGGCGCCCCGCGCCTCAATTCCGGTAAGGGGACGCGGTGGTTGAAACGACTAATTTACATAAATTATTCTTTTAACCTATTGACAAATAATTTAAAAATTTGAAAGAAGTATGGCGTATTGCCAGCATTTCAAGTAATTTACTTACGTTAGAAAAACAAGCGAAAATTGAATTTTTTAATGAGCTAAACGAACAAACTTATACAGCATCCACGCCGTCATTTTAACGCACAAAAACACATCACGTTGATCACAAATCTATATAATATAATAAATAGATAAACCTGCTCCTTGAATCACTATGTCTATTGGTGAAAACCCCATTACAATCCGTAAAGATCTACGCGTACAAGGGCGGGAATCGACGCCATTTTTAGGGTTCCGCAGTACTACAAGGAACCCTTATAATTTCGCTCTGTCCGTTCGTCCATCCGTCCCTCTGTCTGCCCGTAAGGTGATCCCCTCCCTAGCATTTCCAAACTATTAGACGTAGAGACTTGAAATTTTCCATGCTGATAGAACATGCTATAAACTCATTAGGAAAATTATTTTGAACGAAATCGGAAAACAACTTTTGAAGTTATTTAACAAATACGTTTATAGCGTATAACCAGCATCCATTCTTTGCCTATGGCGTCGAACATATTGTCTGACAGCTCTGAAAATGATATTTTATTCATAACATCATAATTTTAACGTTTTGTCTATAAATTCTTTGAGGAATGCCGCCGTTTCCTCCACCCCGAGCCGTGAGGAGTCTATGCTTATGTCGTACGACTCTCCGTCACCCCATTTCTTGTCGGTAAAGAAGTTGTAATAGGCGGCCCGGCTCTTGGTCACCTTTTCTATTTTGTGGGTCACTTTTTGAAAGTGGAAATAAGGCTAATCCACAGCTGCTGGTGTTGGTTTTTTGTATGACGTTTCCAAATGTCATTTTAAAAAGAATCCAAATGAGACGATAGACTTAAAGAAACCCTCCCACAGATGTGTAGTATATAGTCTGTTTGAGAAAAGTAGAGAAAGAGCACACGCCTTTATTCTATTGAAGGACTAAAACTCAATTGGACTAAAGCAATTACAGTGGTCCTGCTGAAACAGGACACTGTGGGAAACCTGCCTTCAGCTTGTTATGAACGACATGTTGTAGACTATTGGGCAACCAGAAATCAGGAAGAGTTCGTAACCGAGATCATGATACCGGTAAAAAAACATGAGTTAAAATAATTTACCAAAAAGCAGGCGCTTTTTTTGTTATATTTTTTGATGAAAAATTACCTGGAAGATATTGACATTCCTCTTAGGGGGAACATGTATACTAATCAGCAGCAAGGTTATTCTTATGTCGGCCGGCATATAAACGATAAGTTTCATCAATAATGCAAAGTATATAGTTTAAGCAGAATTAATATTTAATTTTGTTCGTAAGAAGAATGGCTTTAAAAATTTCACTATAATGTATGAGTAATAATTATATGAATACTTATTTTAATTTTTTGTAGATAATTTGTGGTGTAGGTAATTTGAAAATAAGAACTAAAAATTTTATGAAGTTATCATTCAAAATCAAGTTTTCAGTGTCCAATTAACTTTTCCATGATAAAACGGTTATTAAACGATATTTTTATGTTGAAATCATATTGATGGATTGCTTTAATGTTCATTACATGCTATTCTATTTTATTGCAACAGTATTACTTAAAATGCAACTAACCTTTTCTTCTTAAATTATTTATTGAAATTTACAACTGTACTACAAGAATACAATAAGTAAACAGATTGAATGATACGTAATTACATGAAGCAGAGGCAAGTAAAGAAACTACCCACTAGTAGTATTCAAACACAATCAACTTAGAACGGCACGAGGCCATCTCCTATGCAGACGCCTCGGAGCATTATAGGTTTTTCTCCTATCGCTTTATTTTTATTGTTTCCTTGATTTAAAAGCGCTCCTGCAGCTTAACTGAATAGAGTATATTTTTCTATCCTTCTTTCGATTTTACATTTTGATAGTTTACCGATTTTTACAGAGATTTTCACCAGGCTTCCACAACTTTGAAGGTCAATAACCAGATAATCTACTTTTCCTCAAAAATCTAGTTAATAAATCTTCTGAAATCTGTTACGTTCTGTCGTATCTTGAGTTAATGATTGATGTCAGTCTACATGTATGAGAGATTCTGTTGACACATGCAGATTACAATTCACTGCAAAGCATAATATTTAGTTTTATAATAGTTATTGTAAGAATTAAGATAACAATAACTTTGAGATAATTGTATGAAACACATTGAAATATAAAATGTAACATAATAATATTATTACTTATTTCTTCACATAACTATTTCATTTATTTTCAACTAGGTATAAAATGTTTTATTTGAAAAAATAATGATTTTCAAAAAAAACTATAAGTATATCACTGACAGTAAATTCTTTCAGGTTTAAAACAATGACAGACAATTTATATATATATTGATATAGAAAGCAAAACTTATAAGTTTATAACACTAATGATATAAAACAATTGTGTAAATTAGTAACAGATAGGAACGTCGTAAGTTGTTATGTAAGCTGTGAAAATTAAGTAAATATCTAAGTCTATCCCTATCTGAAATTAATGTTTTCATTAAAAACTACTATCCAAAATTATTACGGAACTGATTACTGAGTAATAATAGTTTTTAAAATTTTCTGGTAACTGTCATGAGCTACTTTATTACCTGATTCTGGCTTGTTGTAGACTTCTGCCACATCTGTATAAATTTTTTATTGCTAAATTTTAGTTTTCTACTTGATTGAACATTTAACTTATTTATTGTAGTACCAGCACTGTCTGCCAAAGTTGCTTGTTAATCTAAAGACAATTTATAATTACAGTCTAATATATCCGGCAATAAACGATGATAATGTCATAGTTAATCTCTTCCTTTTAACTTAAAACTTGGAAAACGATAGCTTCGGATGTCGGAGTTTCTGTTATGATGCAAAAACCTTCTAGTTCTAGTAACCGTAAAATTCTGACTTGCCCATGCTGGCTCACCTTTCACTCCTAACGAAGCCACTCACATTAGTGGCGAGAGGTTGTATTTTTTCTCGGTCCGCCTATTTATTTATCGGCGCTTTGTTTTACTTTATTTTTTATATTGTACATATGTATGTATTTATGTACCCTAATATGACGCGATAAAACCTCCACGCACTAACCTGCTAGGCTTTGGTCCAGGCACGTGGGCTTACTGCTGTGGTGTCCGGAGCGAAGAGACTGTCTCGAGTGTCTGGAAGTCTAGGTCGAAATGGGGCGATGGCTTTCGAATGCGTCGGGACACTGACTTGAAAACTAACTGTCAATGGCAGCCATAGAGCGGCAGTGCGTAGCAGAGACCATCGACAAGTGCGTTTAGATTATTAAATCTAATTTGAAATCCAACAGCCTTTATCAAGAACGAAATTTAATTAAATTACGTTCTCCTAATAAAATTGTTGACAGATTCAAAAACATCAATAAGTTCCATAGAGTATCTCCTTCTATTGAAAGTCTGTTAATTATTGACGTCAATAGATTATCGTGTTTTAATAAATTAAATTAAATTGAATAATTGAGCGTGACTAATCAATTTGCTACCAAACCAACTTATTTACCTTTAAAATTCACGTCCTATCTTTGGCAATAGTTAAAGAAATCTAACAGTAGTAAAAGTAATTTGATAATACATTGTGGTTTATTAAAATAGGTGAGCTGAGTTTCCTAATTTTCAATGTTGATAGAACATGCTAAAAACTCACTAGGAAAATTTTTCTGAACAGTACAGTACAGTATGTTGGTTAAGAGTTTATTAATGGTCGTATTATGGCTAACTTACTGATCTCTCACCATTTAGTACGTCATTATTTGTTAATTTCAGTGCTGTTAACCGCATTAATACAATATGGAGTTTCAGCGCTTTTTCCGCGTCCAAATGGAAGTCTTCGTTACAGACTTGATGATGAAAGGCGAGCTATCGGTGATACATGTGATGTTAAAAATTACAATGTTAATGACTTTCGTAAACGAAGCAGACCAGCAGAGCAGCACCTGATGTGGGCTTATTTGTTGTAGTGTCTAAACCTGCTTACATACACTATTTACGAAAGCTACGACTAAAGAAAAGTAAGGTGTCAGGTCAAAAACGAGCCCAGTGGTTTAGTATAATGTATAATAAAGATGACACGGACGGACATTTCAATTTAAATCATTAGTTTGGGTAATTTATGCAGTTTGGTTGCTTTTCTCAAAAATGCATATTTTCTATTTTTTTCTTCTCGAACTTTTTGTTTGCACTGTATACTGGGCGATACTGGGTCGGGGGAGGCTGACGTTTTTGGTTTTTGTATAATTTTGGAACTATGAGCATTTCTACGTTAATGTTAACTTTATAAACACCCATATACAAGGATTTCTGTATTTAAAAAAATAACTGTATTGTTACACTTCCCCGACAGAATATCAATCATTCCGCGCGAAACGTAACCTTGTCGCGGATAGGCCAAAAGATCGCGCAGCGATCGCCCTAGCCGCTTCACGGTTATTTTTTTTTTTTGTATCAATACAGAAATCCATATATATGTGTAGCTAGCTGCGGCTACATAACGGGATGGCAATGATGTCGAGTGGAAAAAGTTTACACTAAAGCAAACTAGATGGCGCTGTACGGATGACGACGACCGCAGTACAAACACTGAAAATCTCCATACAAATCAACTCACGCTAGCGAAGTTTCTATATATAGATAAATACTATATATAGTGATATATAGAGAGAAAAGCGAAGATAACTATATATAGACCTTCCGACGAACAACTGTCGGAGAGGCGCGGCCGCCCCGAGCAATTCCAACTAGCACAGACACGAAGATCTTCCTTTTCGGTGGTTGAGCATATCGACCTATGCTCCCACCTTTCATTCTTCGCCGAAACCTTACACCTTGGTGTGCCTTTCTCACATATGTGTTGTATAATGTTAACATTATCGTCGAACAGCTCCAAAATGTCTTATTTTAGCATTTATTACTCAAAAAAAGTATCAGCTTCCCCCGACGGAAAATCACCCATTAGAGTGCATACAACACCTAACCTAAACCAAGAATAATTTGTCAACAGCAGCAGGCTCTCAACGCAGGGAAATGAGATGGTTAAAATTTAAAATGCAATGTATTTGGCGTACGATACAAATCTAAAATGGTTGATGAGGTGGTAGCGGGTGTGTGATTAAGCGATAACTGCATTTTTTCTGTCCTTCCTTTTCTGGCGTTTACCAGTGTAGTTTTCGCTACGTGCAAAAACAGATTCCGACCCAAAAATAGTTGAATATGCATTGAATATCTTCATTGTTTTTATAAGAAATAAAACGTAATAAACTTTTCTGTGTGTCACATTACTCACATTATAGATTAAAGTAATAAAAAAATAAAGACATCTACCAATTTCAACCTCCTTCGAATCATATATACAATGTAAATGATAAAGAGGAGAAAAAAAGGGGAAGAATGTAGAATGACTACATTCTTCCCCTACCCCATATAGTGAGATCAGCTGCGAACGACTGTTCACCAACTTAATAAAGATCCATGAATTCCAGTGAGGTTGAGTTTAGTCGGCAATAATTCATGATCAACTAAGTCAAACGCGTTTTTAAAATCAGTACAGACAGCTTGTAATGCATAAAGCTGAAGAGTTTGATTATTTGCTTGAACGCTAATCTTAGCTTCGAAATAGAAAGCTCATTTATCGAGGAAGGCTTTAGGCTATTATATCAAGACGCCAAAATTGCATCTTTTTTTTCTTACCCTATTTTACGCGGACAAAGTCGCGGGCGCAGCAAATAAGAAATATCTAGCCTAGTTCCAGACGTAATATACAACAATGCACCAATTAAATATTTATAGGCGTTTTATACTGTTTAGCGTTTACAGTATTAAAAAGTTTTGCTAAAGGTTCAATATGATGTTCCCGACACAAACTCTGAACTGTTTCGTACGGTTCGTGAGACTTCCCGGTGGCCTAAACTCGTCATTCATTATAAACGGTGACATTGTCGCGGTTAGGATGGTTACGTAGATCTTATCCTAAGGTTGAATAAAAAATATTCGCACTGTCATATTTTATTTGTTTAAATATTTTGGCACGGTTTGTGGAATAAACGATTTGATTCAATAATGATTATATACTTACAGTCGATAATACAGTACTACTACTATGTACTATATACATATATAGTACATAGTGTCTTATATGTAATACATATAAGACAGCTTATAGTAAAATAGATTTAACATGTCAAAAGGATAAAATACCACGAATAATAGATCATATTTTTATACAGTCGACTTTTTTCATTCTTTTTTGCTCTTCTACTAAACCCATTCCATCCCCTTCCATTCCATTCCCTGCACTCACAATGAGTTGTATAACGTGACCAATACTTACTTGAAATCCCAAGGCGTTTTCAACAGCAAAACTACTTTCCATGAAACATATCAGACACAAATCAGGTTAGAGGTGGAAAGAGTATTTTATTCATCTATACATAATTTTATTCAGCTTAGCTTAGTTTAGTTTAGTTAATTTTGGTCTAGTCTACTTTAGATTATTTTCTTTTTCTAAATCTCACAGAACTGTTAATTTGGGCAGTTCTCACTTTGATACCTTCAAATTGATGGAATCAGTTGTAGAATTTATTAGAACTATTTTCAAATGCTCTACATGGTTTTTATTCAACTTAATTTGTTAATTTTTAGGGATAAATTAAAAATATTAATATTCAATATAATAAATATTATTTAGTATTAACATCAATGTCATTCGAAAAAGCTATGCGAATTTCACTCTTCCACTCTAAAACTGTATGCTAAAAAACAAATCTGCTAAGGATTGATTCTCTTCTCTTCCGAGAGTTTCGGTCTAAGTTCGGGTTTGTTTTGGAATCTTTCATTTTTTCATTACAATTATCTGGAAAGGGTGTGTATCAAGTAGGTTATGTTTGCCGGTTAAGAATGAAATCAGAAATTAGTTTAGTTAGTATCCATTCTGAGAAGGTTTCCATAAATATCTAGCCACCTCCTTCGCAAAATACCTGATATGTGTATATAATGTTTTTATAGAGAGTAATTAATAACCGGTAAGGAATTTACCGCCTCTGTAATCATAGTTTGTTGGGCAGTGAAGTAGAATATGGTATAAGTGTTAAGTTTAAATAAATATTTGGAAATTTTCTTTTTTCTCTTTATTTATGATCATAAATTTTGTTTTTGCCCATAACTTGCACTTCATTCACTTCATGTATTAGATGTTGTTGTAGACCCGGTTGCTATCTGCAACTATGCAACGGTTTTCTCGACGGAAAAAACAAAATAATAAATTAATTAAAGTTTTTTTTTTTAAATGCAATTGAAAATATTTTTATGTTGTTTATTGCTTTAAAGGCCTTAAATTTGGCATGATCAAATATAAAACCTTTTTAATGATTTAAGACCCTGGAGCTGCCCTTGAAATAAAAAATAAAGGCCCATAAACCATTTTATTGTGGCCTATGACAACCCATTCTTCTTGTGGGTGAGGGGGTATACCATGTCACCTCATTTAACCTTCACTTTAATGCAATATTTGGAACAAAACACTGGTATTAAATCACAAGGGGCACAAAAATAGCTTATTAGCGGGATGCAATGCGGGATTTAGGTATTTTTGATATTGTCTACGTCGTTTCGAAATTGCTTACCAATGACAGAGTATACTCCTTCGAACAAAAAAGGATTAATCAAATCAATTTAAGCAGTTTTCGAGTAATCGCAGAACATACATAGTCCGCGACGAATTGACAACCTCCTTTTTTGAAAGTCGATTAAAAATGTTTTTTAAAAGCCATTATTTGATTATAAGCTAGATATATTATACTTTTGAACCTCAATATTTTTCTGATTAAATTTAAATTTGCCCCAACCATGACCAACAAATAATTTTAATATTTTAAATAATTGCGTAGCCTTTTTTCAGTTATTTTTATTATTATTCTTAGATGCCTTTTTACTTCTGCCAAGCTATTATTGGCTTATTGCGCTTTAGATTTATTTAATAAATGCCGTAACACGTGTTGGTTTCCGGCATTTCAGGAACTACCCCTGGAGTATAAATCATCGTGTTGGCTTCGGTCCCCGACCTTGCGCGACCTTGTCTATTTATTCATTAATATTAATATTTTCCACATTGGCAATTAATGTATAACTAATTGTGGATATTTCTTAATAATTCTTAAGTATTTAGTATTTATAATTTTAAAAAGTAATTTATATGTCAATATTTTGTAAATTTCCCTTTTTAATTTTTTTCTCAGTCGTTTAAAGAATGTTGCATCAAAGTCCCCAAATGTGATAGAGACGTGAACAAAATCGATACTTGCAGGCTGTAACCATCTGCCTCCCTTTATAACAATACTTTCTTACGATTTTATTTTCTTCTTAATGTGTATTTATAGTTATTTCATATTTATGTTAAATGAGATATTATATTATTTATGCATAATATTAAATATGAGGATAAAATTATTTCTTTAATTCATTATCGTAGTAAAAATACGGAAATAACGATTGATTATATTATAAAAAATTATCATATGCCTAAATATGGTACTGTAAATATGTGAACCTACACGTGAAAAGTGTTGTAATTATAAAAATTTATAAATTTATAAAACAGAAATTTTATTTAAATATCTTCTATCCTACGTGTTACGAAGGTTTTAAACAAACGCATAACAAGTATAGTAGTAGTATATCACAAAGTGACATTAATCGGGTCCCACTGTTTTTCGTGCCTTCAGAAATGCGGAGGAGGTCGGATATCAAATATAAACCAGTGCTAAAATGGGTCAGCCATCTATCACCCGGTCGTAGCAAGAACAACTTAACCTAGCGATTGACACAAATGGCGACCACTGATTAGGCTACGACCTTCTTTTAATACTAAGTCATACATGCTTGATTAAAGCTAAATTTATACAAAATTTTAATCCATTGCAAAATGATATTGTTACATTTGTCAATTAATATTTTTACCGTCGACGTGTAGACGCCTTGATACAATCGTATATACGTGTGTGTAAATCATTTGGCACTGGTGTGAGTGAGGTTTTATTTTAGTAATTTAATGTATTAATAAAGCATATTTCATAAAAATGTTAGCATTCGCATACCCTCCTCTACATAAAGTATAATTCTGCCAAATTTCATACTCCTCACTCCGCTCGATTTTCGTGAAATGGTAGCGAAAGCACATTTCAGTACGCTTCACGTATTAATATATAAATATTCGTATTAAGAAAAAAATGGTACAAAAGATTCAATAAAATGATAAAAGTACGTTCATGTAAAGTGTGTTCATTTTTGTTCTTTTTTTACAAGAAGAATACACTTTATGATATTCCTTTTAATGGCATATTTTCGTACTTAGTTTTCTACAAATTGTATATTAAATTTACATTTTATTTTATTTAATTAATAGGCGAAGCAAAAACAAAAACCATTTCATGAAAATTGTGCGAACGGAGAAGTATGTCATTTGACACAATTATAATTTATATAGAGTAGGATGTGCGAATGCTAATATTTTTTTATAAAAATATGCCTTGTAAATATATTAAACTAATAATATAAAAACTCACACACACGAATGACAAACGATTTACACACACATTAATACATTTTATTATTAGATGATCTCAAAGCATAATCATGACAATCGAATGTTTTATTAACTGACAAAAATATTTGTTGCTGTACTAAGCATGCGCAACTAAAAGTTTCTGGCCGAATTTGGAGCAACCGATGATCTCTAATTTGTTAATAACCGTATAATTGTCTGTCACAATGTCTAAATTTTGTTAACCAACTTTGATAAACGTTATTTGAAAGGTAAAGAAGCTTACCTGAGTTCGACAAGGCCCCCCGTATTTCATTATTGCCTAATAACAATGTCTTGTATTTTCCAGAAACTAATCTTTCAGATTTATGTGACTGAACATTAAATGCGCACATATGGTGTTCAAACAATAAGTGAAATCTCTACTCTTTGACCTGTGTAATCACTTTCCAAAAAATAAACGACACCTTTCCCTTTGAGGTGCATGTAGAGCGTGGAAAGTAGAGAATAATAATTTCACAGTCTAAGCACTTTGTATATAACAATAGGTACCTTATTACGATTGTTAAAGTTAAAATGTTACCCAAACAATAATTTATACAGTAAAGCTGTTGACATATATGATTATGAATTTGACAATCATGTAGTGGAAAATGACTGAAACATATAATCATGATTCAGTCATAAACCAAAACGCTATAAACGTAATAAGGTTTATAGCATTTTGGCTTATGACTGAGAGTTTTGACGGATTAGGTATGGTATATATCAGGGGTCATAGCCTAATCAATGGCGGACAATTGAGTCTATCACTATGTAAAGCAGTTCATACCACGGCCGGGGTATATATGGGTGACCTAATCTGGTACAGGTTTTTAAATATCCAAACTCCGCCGTGTTTCAGAAAGCATGTTAAACAATGGGTCCAATTAATGTCACTGAGTGATATAAGTCGTCAGATTGTAAGTATTGTGAGGGTTACGGAGATGACGTCAGACGGCAGTTGAAAATCTTAACTCGCTCACGTGGTTGTCCATGTCCTCTGTAATTTAAGCGGACCATGGAATTGCGTAGAATATATAATATTATATATTTAATACCGGAGCCAGACGTAGCTTAAAGTGTTTGTACATTTTTGTTCTTGCAGACTACAAAGTACTACAAAACTTTGCGTAGCTAAACAAAGTTCCAGACCACAATACATGATCATACAAATAAAGCTATGTTTGGCTTCAGCATTAGAATGATATTAATGGGTAATAAGAGCACTGCGTTATATGAGGATTATAGTATGTGTATGTCATGTCACCATTTTATAACTAGTATTTTGTTTTGATGATTTAAATGCAAGAAATGTAGAACTGCAAGCGTGTTATAGAGAAGACACGTGCCTTCCTATATCTGTAATCAGTCCCGCAGTTTAAAATACTTTGTAATATCGGTCTCGGACGAGTGATAGCACCCAAAAAACTACTCTTGTTATAGCAAAAAACTGTCCTTTTAATTGACTTTACACGGAGTAAGTGAGTCGATAAGTGGTAAGAAAAAAGCCAGTGGAGGGCAATGTGATAATTTGCGAGCGTGCCCCGACCTCTCAGCCTCTCGGCCGCCTCTCGGGACAATCGGCAAGTTCTATCCACCGACAACCTAATGGCTTGTCCCGCTGTGGCGGCACATAGAGTTACGAAAAACGACTTCTATGCTTTTATTACTTCGGATTTTTTTATTAAAATACAGAATACTGTACAAGCAACGCACAGAACAATTTTCTTTTAACATGGACTATTTTCTTTCAGTTCAGTGGGCCTAACACGAACATTTTCATACTAAGTAAAGTCTACTATTTGACTTAATCCTGTCACATTTTTAATCAATGCTAATGCAACCCGCGTGACGCTAAGACGGGTCTGCTGTGGGCCTAACATGAAGATTTTCATCCTAGACAATAAGATGAAAATGTCAGTGTCCACAGTTTAGTGCCAACTTTGATCTCATTTTGAAACGGTTGTTTTGTTTAATGATAAATATAAATTAAAATATCTTTATGGATTTTTGGAAGTAATCATTAAAGTTAAGATTGAATTCCTAAATGATTTATATAGGTGATTTCGTTAGCTGATTTTACGTGGTAATTAAAAATATTATGTTATGAATTTAGTATTATAAATGTAAATGTTTTTGAGAGTGTATATATTTGTTCCTTTATCATTTTGTAATACATAACGTATATGAAAAAAAATCAGAATCAAGTAAGCTGGCCAAAATATATATATTTCTTTTTTTAGATTCAAAAACAACAGCGAAGTTTGGTCGGACGAATACATCCACCAACTAAAATTTGAAATAATTTAACCATTTTAGTAAACGAATTTAGGATTGACAGCAATCAATTGACCAGAGCTAAGAAGTCCTGGCCCTACAGCCAATCTTAGTAAGCATGATGTTAGTCCTTCTTTGAGTGTTTTGGAGAGAAAGAAAATTTCGATTTCCAAATGTGTGTAATGCAGATCAAGCTCCGTGTTCGCTAAATCTAATTATTGTTATTATTATCGATTCAATTCCATAATCATAGATATTCGATTCGAAAATGAGTCGTTCAGTTGACACTCTGGCTAAGTTCACTTTTGAAGAAAATGAGATTATGCCTTTTTTAGTAACTTTACTTATATTCTATAAGTCAATTTTTTATTGCAGTATATAGAAAATATATATTAAAGTTAGTATTAGTAGTATCAAAAGTGGCCTAATTTGTGTGTGACTGAAATCAGATTTATGTCCAACCATCTTTTCAAAGCAGCTCGTCAGTGACTGTAAAAAGAGAAAAACAATGGAGTACATGATGCAGTCCACAGTCTACATCCTTTATAAAAGCACAGCATGACAAACGTGTGACGCAGGTGAACAAACCAAACAAGCAGCACTTCTGAGGAACGCCATATGTGCCTCAGTCTGTCCGCACTTGTAGAGGTCAGAGGTCAGAGGCAGAGCAGGGTCATCTCAGAGGAACATCATGCACCCAGAACACTGTGGAGTACTTGGAAACATTTAAGGGATATTTTCCTTATTGAAGAAGACAAAAAAAAATTCCTCCTAGCTCAAGAGGAAAAATAAATGATTTTAAATATTACTGGGCTCAAGTGGATACGGGAAATATAGAAGCTTTTCCACTTACACAGTTATTACAACTAAACGGAGTTTTCAAAAAGGATTAGGTACAAAAAAACGGAAAGAACCCGTCGAGTACTCAGTTTAATGTTTTAAAGTTTCAAATAACCTTTTAAACGCGTGTTTTATTACAAGATATGACGAATTAATTAGTTACATAAAAACAAAATGGAAACAAAAAAAGGAAAAAAAAATAGATAAATAAATTGCTAACTTCAAACAAAAATAAAATTAAAAGGACAGTTAAACTATGAGATACATAAGAATAATATATACATACATGTTATTTAAGATGTCTTGTCTATTTTAGGACACTAATTGTTATTTTATTTGTTTAAGGTTTACAAATGCCACACATTTGTTTATATCGAATACCTAGACAGCCTTTATTTATGAAACTAGTAAAATAAATTACCGTTATGCCTAAATATCAACATAAGCACCAACCTGAGAAAAGAATCTCATATGGCAAGTTACTTGCGCCAATAAATGTTTGTGGTACAAATAACTGCTAATGTAAACACCTCCTAAATGTGCGCACTAAATCGACTCGGATCGGTCGACTCGTAACGGAACATTTCAGGTTCGACATGCTGAAACCGAGCGGATCGTCTCGGTAGAGATAAAAAATGGTAACCAATGCCTATTCCCTCAAGATCTCAGTGGTGTTATCGATTACCGGTAGCTAGAACCGACTGTTTACAAAGAACTCCAATTTGTGTTATATGCTCTATTGCCAATAAGCTGTAATATAGTATTTCTACATACATTTTTTTTTCACACTTTTGATTCTTTTTAAACTAGACTTAATTTTTGCTGTTTTTATTATATTCATTTCATTTTTTTTTGTTATTACTTTTGTATGTATGCGCAACTTTCTGTTTTGTTGGCTCACATTGGCATTTTCATTGGTTGTAGTGTTACAGGTTTAATTGTATAAACATGAAAAAAACATTTTTCAATAGAAGAACAAAAATATGCCTTTGACGAGATTCGAACCCGTGTCCTCCCCATATCTAGCGCGGTTCTTTTACCAATTAAGCTACCAGGCCGGCCAAGCTAATCTATTCTCTTCAATGATCCTATATCCTCCAGACCTCGCTATATTTGCGATGCATATCTGGGGGGAGAATGCTACTGCAAACATTACTTTAATTAGGATCATACGAAACAATGCATTCCAGACGAGTCATCATCAAGATATTATCTTTTACATTTGTATAACATAACATTGAACAAATTAAAGGAAAAAGTAAAAGATCATTTTATGTGGGTGTCGCTGGATGAAACCATTGATGTTGAACAGAGATTCATTGCAAATTTTATATTTGGTATATTGGGAGTTGATGATGGAAGAGGTAAATCATATGTGCTGGCTTCAAAAGTGTTGGACAAACTGAATGATTCAACAGTCGCTGCTTTCGTCCCAGAGGGGCAAGCCTCCCCAGGAGCTGTGGGCTCAGCTGGGACATGCTGTCCAGGGTTTCTGGATACTGCTTCCTTTGTTCTTTGCAGCTATGGCAGCTGGATCAATGTATGCATAACACAGCAGGGAACCTTGTGGCTTAGGGCAGTTCTGATGAGAGGATGGAGATGGAAGTGGTGCTCTGCAGCTTAAAAGCTGCAAATGCAAAGAGTAGTGATCTTGACCAAGGAGGGAGGGTTTGCATGAACAGCTTCTTCTACATAAGGAATCTCTTTGCATTTCTGATGTAGTTTGCTTTCAATTTCCTCCAGTTGCTCATCCAGTTCCATTATTTTCTCTGCAAACCACTTGACGGCTCCTTTTCCTGCATCCGTTCCATCGGTTAAGCCAACACTTTCACTTGCATATCGTACAATCCCAGCTGCCCTGCTATAGCCGCGTCCTCTAAGCTTTGCTTCATGCCAGATATCTCTGATTCCTTCTGTTCCCAATGCAAGTATGTCTTGTGGAAATGTCATTCAAATAGAAAATAAATTTTAAACTAAGTATATCTCAGAATTTTAGTAGAATTTTTATTTAATATTGTAATGGCTAATACTAGACTTATTACAGATATTACAAATAGACGTGAATGCCGTTTGATGCGCAAATAAAACTCATAAATTAAAAGTGAATTAAAACCGAAAATGCGGAAGCTAATGGATTTTACGTCATTAAAACTTGCCGACGTAATAAACGTTGTAAATGTCACGAAGCATTACATGGATATTTAGTTCAGCTTCAATCAAGAGAGTTAGCCCCCCGGAAACTTTCGTGTTGCTCTCGGAAGATTGCTCGACGAGTTCTTGCCTGATGGCTGACGTCTGACAGCTATAATATCCGAGCATTTTCATACCCTGAGAGGAGCGCATGGCGGAGGTTAGGCTTCCCGACGGCAGAGAGTTGTCCGTGGAGCCCGGCGAGAAGGCCGGGCAGGTCGCGGAGAAGATAGGCAAGCGGCTCGCCCGCGACGCGGTGGTGGCGAAGCTCGACTTCATACGGCTGAGAAGAGGACGGCAATCCGGTTATGGCCCCGGATTGTCGGTGTACGCACCAGGGGTATGGGGAGGGCGAGATCATTCTTCGTGTTCCTGAGACGTGTTTCGTCGGCCACAAGCGGAACAACACACGGGAGAGACAGCGGTTGCGCATGCGGAAGCGATCGCGTTGCTTCTCCGTTTTCGCCGATGCCGATGGCGGCTATCGCATGGATTAAGGGGTTAATAAATGCAATCTCACATAACCCGACATCTTATTTTGGACTTCTTGCATGATATTTGCGAATAGGTCGGACAAACACGGAGTTGTAGGGAATGAAAATAAGTGTATCAGCGGGACGTCATCATCCTCAAACGCCACAGCGATGGCGGTCTCTGATCTGCTCCCATTTTCTCACGCATTGCAATTTTCGAGCATTTGTGCGAAGCGAGCCCTAAAATCACAATTCGCTGAAATGTTTGGGTTGATACGATGGTTAAGCACAGGGACAGCTCGGCGTGTGGGTCTCAGGTACTTCGTATTTTAGTTGGCTTAATTTTATCAATACCTGTTCTTATCTCAAACTAGTTACAACACTCATTAAATATATACCTCAGGTAAGTTAAATATATTATTATTTATTTTTTATATTTATATTCCAATCTATCCGTTTACTTCATACCTTGTATATGAAATCAACTAACAAATGATCATTATGAAGTTATGCACACTTTTATAAAGTTCTGATTGAAATTTAATAAAGCCAATTATTGATGTATTTTATTCTCAATTAGTATCTTTTACAGGTACGACATGTTTGCTCATACTAAACTTTTGATTTTCTTTGATCGGCTTTAATTCCTGAAAAATATTTGATGTTTTTGATTCATTCATTGTAAACTTTACACATGCAAACATTTTTGGCATGAATCTGTCAAAAAAAAAATTAAGATTGCTGTCAACCTCGGCGGTCATCTTGCATATAAAAGAAAATATGTATACGGTTTTAAAAATTGAATATTATATGATTAATACGCGAGTATTCTCTCGTTTGTCGGATTTGGACGAAGTGAATTTTCGACGAATTTAATGATATCTCAAAAATTAAATTCTGAATAAATGCGACAAAAGTCACAGAAGAACTAGAGTGTCGGACTTTGATAGATATATGGAAATTTTTACACCTTAAGAAACACCTGTCAAACATTTACTGGTCAAAAATATCAAACCTGAAACCTTTCACAAATGTGTTTTAGATTTTGACAATATAAATTTTCAACGAACTTAATGGAATATCATAGAAGACCTAGGTAGTAAGATAGACCCAGATATGATGTAGTAAGATAGACCCGGATATGCTGTAGTAAGATAAATCCAGATATGATGTAGTATGATAAACTCAATGATTTTCCTTACAATGAGTATTACGCTCCACATTTAGAGCAGATCTAATGAACTCAGGCAAACCATTAACTGTTACTATCCCTTTCATTAAAATATTTGTTAAACTGTTAATTGATTAAATTTCTTTTTGTTCTTATTTGTTTAAATTACTTATTTATTGTTAATCGATTAATATCACAAAGTGACATTAATCGGGTCCCACTGCTTTACGTGCCTTCCGAAACATGGAGGAGGTCGGATATGAAATATAAACCAGTGCTAGACTAGGTCACCCATCTATCACCCGGTCGCAGCCAGAGCAACTTAACTTAGCGATCGACTCAAATGCCGACCACTGACTAGGCCACGACCTCCTCATATACAAGGCACATAGTTAGATTAATAGAATATATTGTAATTTTTTTATTAATAAATTTATTTTACAAGTAAAATGCGTAATGTAAAAACAAAAAAAATCTCAATTGTATTAAAATAAGAAAACCATTACCTCAAAGAAACTGGATTTATCATCATAATAGCCACCTGCCGTGAAGTTTCCAATCTTCCCATTATACCCCCCGTACACTGAACAAGTAAAAAAATCTGTTAATTGCTTACTACCAATAGATATTAGATATAAGATAGATATAAAACTGATATAGAGATTAGATAGATATAAAACTGCACGCCTCTTAATGCATGCAAAATTGCGTTTAGACGCAAACATGAAAGATTGGCTTATCATTGGCTTACTGCGTGGTCAAGTTGAGTTTACATTAAAAACGCTATACACACAAATAAGCCATAAAATTAATTAGCGTGCAGTTTTGAGTTAAAGATCTATAAAGTATTTTTTTACTTAATACTAATATGAGCAATACTTTTTAGGCATGTTTAATATTCCCGTTTCCCTTCCTACTAAGCTTATATGAAAACCTTGGGTTAGGAGTGGTCGCGACAATACCCCAGCGAGTCCGGTACTTCATTATATTTATATTTTAAATTAAAATGTCTGTAGCTTTTGTATACATTATCATTATCCAAAAAGCGCTTTTTAAAATATATCCCATTAAACAATCTCCTTTAAGAGCAATACTTCACAGAGACGCCATGGCGACGTCGCGTCGCCTGTTACGTATCTAAAAAATTCATATTAAAATTTAGTACTGGTAGCTCACTTGGCGAAGGTTTGGCGATGTCGCCAAATTAGAAGCGTGGCCAAGATTACTACTAGCTACTCATTTGGCAACCACAGTAATCCATGGCTACGTAGCTGGCGATGTCGCCATGGCGTCTCGGTTAGGTAGGAGCTTTAAGAGTTTTCCATAAAACGTGACACGGAAATTTAAAAGTTTTATGAAATAATAATATATTAAAAGTCAAAAACAAATAGCGACCGACTTTGTATTTTTTAGTATTTTCAAATAAAAATCATCTTTCGACTTTTCCTTTCTTTATTTGCTTATAAACCTTCCCTCAAATCAGTGGGGTATTTCTCCAAATACCTTGGTTGATTATAATAATAATATTCGTCCTACTATCGCTATATTGATATGGAATTGCTTGTGGAGAAAGGAAGTGGACCAAAACTCTAGTTTTCGACTCTCTCAATAATTTGGCAGAACGTTGACCACCTACCTTCAAGATGTGACTGTCAAAAAATAATTTTAAAAAAAACTTAAAACGTGCTATATATATAAAAAATAAAATAAAAAATATCTTCCCGACTATTGACTTTATCGTTGCTTTAGCAATAATCAATGAATCATTTCTTTATTTGGATAAATTGATTGGTAATTATGTGTGACTTGATAGTAAATATCATTATTACCTCTTGATGAATCATTCGTTTCTCGAATTGGCAGCATCACTAAAACAAGCCACAAAAATATTTCTTTTGAATTATTGACTGAGCTGTAAGCGACGACTTCTTACGTGTGAATTCTTTGAGATTTTTTTTAATTTTGAGGATTTTTATTGTTTTGCGCACAGTCCTAATTTAATGCAAAGTACCCTATGTTATTCCTTATATAATAATGTATCTACCAGTAAAGGTCTCAAACAAAACGGTCCAACCGTTTCTGATATTACCCAAAAGAAACAGACACACACAAAAAATGTTTCAACTTGCGTTTCTGCTATAGGTACCATATATGCAATGCAACTCCTAAAATTCCGACGTTACAAGCAAACAGTTCAATTTTATGTATTTCTTATGTTCCTCGCCTATTATTCACAACAGCTAAAATAATATGTTATAAAATTAAAACATACCAATTTCTGGACGCTCCTGCGCTACGCAAATATTACTGAAGTACATCGCGATGAAAGCCTGAAATTATGTTATATTTCTTTAGAATTGCTTTACATTTTTCGGTATAGTTTTTTTTTATCAATAACAGGAGCTACTTTTAAGAATAAACTACTGTTTTACCGGTAAAAATAATAATTTTTTTTATGTGACAAACGAGCAGGCGGTTCACATAAGTTATTACTAATGCCCATGGACATATGCACCACCTTGCTTGCAGATATGTTGTCGGCCTTTAACGGCGAGATAAGGCTACCGGGAAGTCTGACAAACTGAACGGAACGCGACAACAATACCATCACCTGAGGTGACAGCATTGCCGCCACTTCTCACGGCGATCTTACGTGAGAGAGAGGCACTGGTAACCGGACGCGCTGGGCCAATTCGGCAGCAGATAAAGACTGCAAGCGTTGCACTACCTCTAATTTATATAATAATAAAATACTTACAATAGTTGCCAGCAGAATACCTCGATATTTCGTCATGATGTTTGTTCTGAAATAATTTAGCTATAGCATAACCTTTTATATAAAAATAAAACAATTGAACCGCAATATTTAAACAAGTGGTGAAAATAAAACTCTCAAGATATAAATAGGGTTGTAGCAAAACATATTGATATTCCAATATGGATTCAAAAGGATCCGAAAATTAAAGAGAAAAAAATTCGTTAAAATCGGAAAAACTATCGGTCGGACCGAAAACTTGAGTTCGATCTATGGCAAATTCTTTGTAAATTAAACGTTCTTTTAGGCATTTTTTTAGCATTTCATAGAATAAATAAATGACTGTTTCAGCGTTTGTGGAAATTCTGCCCAACTAATACTTTACAAACGAGAAATATAATTTAATTGATTTTTTTAAAGTATACCAAAACGAAAATAAATGTATAATAATAGTTATTTATCATAACCGCTACACAATAGAACTATCTATATAAAAAAGTTTATTTTTGTGACACTTTTAGTGACTTAGTTTCAATGACAAACAATAAACGCCATATGCCTATCTAACTATACAATAATTAAATTAAACAAACAATTACAAGCTTTGCAATCAAAGCATATTTCTACATGAAAGGAAGACTATAAATGAAGAAATAATATTTTTATCCTGAAAATATAAGTTTTATTTTATTAAAATTACTTATTTATTTTTAATGGAGACTCTTGAGAGTTTTTAACGTTTATCAATATTAATAACTTTTTTCGGAACTAATTATTTATCATTTGTTTTTGGTTTTTTAGCGCATTTTTTCAAGTTTCATTTTATTTTTCAGTGAACTTCCCTTTATTATTTTTTGATCAACCCTGAATTTTCTTATATATGAGTCTGAGGATTGAAATTAGTGTTTTATATTGCTGAAATTAATTTAAAAGAATTAATTAGACCATTCATTATAATCGACTCATTTAACAATACGAGTATCTTTAAAGATGGAGGAATAATTGATCATAAAAATATTCAAGAAGATTATTGGGGTAAGGAGAGGATTTTTCATACTTAAGCTCAAAGGAAAGACCAACAGCCACTCCTATCTTCTTTCATTTATTTATATATTGTTAGTCTAAATAATTTTTATACTTATATTTTTTCAAAAATTAAGCTTGGTTTATAGTAATTTGGTGCTTATAAGTTGAATATTTTTTTAGCATGACAACGACTAATTTATTTATATGATACATCAATACAAGTGCCTAATATTCTTTAAACATTAAAAAGTTACATTTAGTGTAAGAAATAAATAAATTATAAAAATTTGGTAACTTTCTTTGAAACTTTGGCTTGAAATAAGATAGTATATGTGTGTATGTATACGGAACACGGAAACGGTTATCCGTAGAATCATCTTTGAACAACTTTTTAACCATGATGACGTCATAAAAATACACGTCACATCTCATGACTCATTTTCATATTAATGAAATTCGTTACGTTTAAGCATAAATTGAAAAACATTATTGAAATAATATATTAAAATTCAATATCACAGAGAACTATATAAACGAGCTATAACCCTATTAAAATAAGGTTCAAAATTTAACATATTGTACTTATGTTCTATGACTGTTCGTCAAGCATAAATTTTTACCGCTGATATTACAAGTCAGGGGAAATGGTCTGCAGCTGAAGACAGGCCGAGGGTGAAGGAACCACTCTTGAGACCCCGAGCTCCGGCTGAAGCACAGGAAGCAGCCCATTACCACTGAGGGAAGGAGGAGGAGTGAAGAAGGACCTTGTTAAAGCCAAGACTCCAGAGCTCCAGCTAATGTTCACACACATTTCAATGGAAGGTCTCCTGAAGGACCCCCAGAGTCAAGAGTCAAGAGCTCAGAAGCTCACCAGACCAAAAGGAGCCACTATGGATATTTCATTTTTTAGTTTAGTTTTAAAGTTGGTTTATTAAAAAACTTATTTATTAATGAATGTAAGCTAACCTGGATAGACAACCTAATGATGAGTAGGTACTTCTCTCGTAGATCATGAGAAGTCATAATGCGCTTCTAACTTCAAAGATGTGACGAATTAAAAGAGGAAATTGGGTCACGAATGGAGGAAATTATGTAATCTATAGGCTTCTGACACTCTCATTTACCATACAAAACACGTTTATTAGCTAATTTATGCCTTCATCGCAGTACTGAAGGACATATTTAATAAAGTAGACTTAAGATGTGGAGGTGTAAATATATCAAATCGATACCTAACCCACTTAAGGTTCGCCGATGACATCGTTCTCTTTGCAGAGAACAGCCACAGTCTGGAAAAAATGATACAAAGTCTAGACTTAGAAAGCAAAAAAGTAGGTCTGCAAATGAACATAAACAAAACTAAAATACTTACTAATGGTGTCCCTGCACAAATATATTTAGACAACAGAGAATTAGATTCTAAAAAAGTAAAGTATCAAGCCTAACAAATTTAAATAAGAAACTTACTATTTGACTAACGCAAAGTTGCTGTCCCCGTGTGGAGAATCAAAAAGAAGAATAGAACTTGGCCTATTGTAGTACATTCGCATGGTGATTGAGTGTAACTGGGGATTCCTGAAGGAACCTGGACTCTTGGAGTATAGTCCTTCCAGTGAGCGAGTTCCCATTGAAGGGGATTCGTCGCGCTTCGGGTCTCAATGGGCTCGATCCGGGTTTTGTAACATGGAAGATGAGCGGTATTTAGATAAAAAATAGCGTTTATGCTGTTAAGTTAGTGGTAAGTTATTTTACAGTAACGTTTACAATCATTTGTAGTAGTAACATTTATTTTAGTAATAATTATATTAAATTTTTGCTTTAGTTTTTAGTATATTCCGTTATTAGTTTCGTTCACTAATAACCGTACCGGTTACTTAGCAAGCAATAAAAAATACCGTGTTACATCGTATTATATGTTAACCATCTTGTTAATTGTGCATGTGTGTGTATATAAAAAAAGTTTTTTTTTGTGAAAACAAACCTGTATGACAAATAATTTTACTGTATGAATCTGGGACCAGTAGTTCCTGAGATTAGTGCGTTCATGCAATTTAACAAATAAAATCTTTAGGTTAATTTTATATATTTTTTTATTTTATTTTATATTTTAATTATTCATAATTAATTTCCGTGGCGTCACCCGTACCAGGGTTTCGGCTGAAAATCAGCTCTGTATGCTGAGCCGTTACCTTTTATTGGGTTGTGTTACATAAAGCATTTTGTTCCTGTGTGGCATAACTCATAAATAAATAAAATTTCATTTTATTTCCTTATATATTAGTATAGAGTAAAGATAACACAAAATTTCAACCTTAAATTTTACGCTTCACGCTATATCCTCTTTAGCATTTTATATATAATAGAATATTGGCGGGATTATGATGCCACGATGATTAAACAAGATATAAAACGTAGATATCGTGATTTTTTAATATGAAAAGTTTGCCTATCTAGCTCGTTTCTGAGTTAGCCGGGCAAGTCGGGCGGAACTGGAGCAAGCCACTCCGGGGACGGCCGCCAAACACTATTTGCACTCTAACTTAATTTTTATTTGCATTTCCAGGGTTCCCTCACTGATGAACTAAGCTGGGGCCTTTTAGATTGTATAATATAAACTCTTCTTTATCCAAATTTCCTCTTTCCTCCTTCTTCATCCTCTTTATCCTCCTCTTTCTTCATCCTCTTTATCCAAAAAACTTCTTCGTTATCCAAATCGGAGTTAAAATGCTCTTTACAACTACAGAATTTCCAGGGTTACCCCATCAATAAACTAGTACTGAAATTGATACTGATACTGGGGCTTGTCATGCTTACTTAAATAAAAAGGTATATATGCAATCATATAGTCTGTATGTATATTATGTTGTGGGACGGGAGGAATCACCTTCCTGACGTGAGTGTGGCACGCTAGTAGACTTAGCGCATCATACACTGATAGAATGTGTGACCTGGGGGAGTCAGCGCCAAGCTGTCGAAGACATGGGAAACGTTGGATAATACTCGCCAGTTTAGTTGATAAATTTGAATAATCAATAATAGGAGACAAGCGATAAATTACTAAATCGAACAAACATATTATGTTTATAAAAAAACGAAGTAGATACAGTAGGAAGTCCTTAGTAAATACAGTAATATGGACCTTGATACGGAATTTCAGTTACATTTTTCTCTCCATTCTTAAAAAATTTCAACGCGGTATTTTTAAATAGACTCAAAACATACTGGCATTAAAAATAAAACAAAGTTCAAGTGTGTGAAGAGTCTTACAGTGCAAGTTGAGCTTCATAGAGGTCTCGAGTGTGGCGTGCTCTAGATTTGCGTGCGCGGCCCGGCATGTCAGAACACGTCCGTCGTTCTCCATGCGAGGCGTCCATCGCAGAAACGAAACTGTTTCGTTGCGATCTTCTGAATTCTGAAACAATTTGTAATACATCATTACTTATAACAAAATTAATGGTTTTAATTCCATTGTCCGACATTTTCAAAAACCTCAGACTTAAAAAAAGCCTTTTACTGGCAACAATATGCCACGCACAGATTGTGTATACAGAATTAGAATAATTTTTCTAAGTCATTGTTAACGTATTTGCAAGCCAGTCTAGTAAGAAAGTTGTCTAAAGGACGCAATACTTATACTATATAATCAGGCTCATTTGACTATTATAAAATTTTACCACATGCGATTTAATTAACTCCTGCGATAATAGGGGTACCTTTTGTGAATCAACTACTGCCATTTGTTTGTCGTCGAGCCACCAAGTGATGATTGCAGGAGGTCTGGCACCTACAGCTCTGCATGCCAATTCTGCTTCCTGGCCCACTGATATGGGCTGCTCACGTGCCAGTATCTCAACCAGGAGCGGTCGCACTGCAATAAAACATACTGATATTTCCTTTGGACTCAGGTGTCACGGTGACCCATTCTAACACTGGTTTTCAACCTCTTCCGTGTTCCGAAAGGCACGTATAACAGTGGGTTCCGATTAATCTCACTGAGTGATATTACTCGTGAATATGGGGGGGAGGGTCCAGGTTTGGCGTTGGACAACAGTCGGTCATCTTAACTCGCCACAGAGGCTCTTCTACAATTAAAGCGGATCCTGGTACTAGTATTAGTGTTATCCCGATCTAAGCCGAGACAACACTGGTACTAGTATCCCGGTCTAAGCCGGGATAACGCTAGTACCAGTATCCCGGTCTATACCGGGATATCTTTAGGAAGAAGAAAGCGGAGGTGATAAATGAAGGCATATAGCTAGGCACTGGTTTGACACAGAAGAAGAATTAAGGATCTACTGTTTTTATATATTCTATCCATACTTCGGTCATCTCCGTATAATTCCTTAAGTACTATGGAATTACTAACTCTTCTAAACTCTAGGTAATAAAGTCCTCAGAAATTATAGTTTGAAGATTTTTGGGCTACGTCATCATTCACTATAAAATTTCGTTATTTTGAACGGTGGCTTTGTCGTCACGCTATTACTAACAAACTTCTTCAGTAAAGGGTAGGAGAAAAAGCGGCTGTTTCCTTCATTTAATATTTATAATTAACCGATTCCTTATTTTAACGATTTTCACTGGAAATTCTTGGAACTAGTGTTAAGAGACGTCGTGCTAATGGCCAAAATTCTCTTCCATTTCATGTCAGTTACTCGAAATTGTTGGGTCAACATATGTGACCATTTGCTTGACATCAAATCAGCTCGTTTTTAAGGTATCCACAAAAACAGATATCATAAATAAATAAATATATAACGGACTATATGACACACGGACGTCTATTCCTAAAGTAGACAACTTAATGCCTGTAACCCCTAATTAGCCGAGCAAACCCGATAAAGTACGAACACCGTAATATTTATAATGACGTCATCCGATGGCTACTGGTGTGGTTCAAAAGGGAATTCTCACATCGGGATATTATGAGGTTAGTGAAATTAAAAAATCTTACCATAAAAGAGCAAAAAGGAGATCTAAATTTCACTGTACTTTTTTTATGAAAATTTGCATATACACCAGTTGTAAAAAAATTTGTGAATCCTTTTTTTTTGTTTGATAGAAAATGTGTCTACTTCGGTCTCAAAATTAAATTTAAATATTACAATATAATTGAAGATTACAATGTTGGTAGTCGTATCTTTAGTGGTACATACTGAGGTCAACACAGAGTCACACTGTCAAAGAGGAGATTTTTCCTTTCTTTTCTTGTCTGCAGACTCACTCTGTCCGGCTCAGAGCCTGTTCTTATCTGGAGGAGCACATGGAGCACTGTTTACCTGTCCAGCTTTAACAATGCTGCTCCTCTAATGGTTTGATTCAAGTTCCACATGATGTCGAGCAGGATTACAATGAGTTTTTTGTTTACAGCAAATGAGAGTTTATATGTTAAGCGGGCTGCAGGTGTGGTGCGTGTCGCCGAGCAACAATCACACGACCACTGACAGCCGACATGTTACTTCTAGGTTAACTTGATACATCGAGTTAATTGACAAACATTTTCATAACTCTCTAGTGAATTAAATTGTATTATTAAATGACTATAGGCTTTTGCTTCAGGTGGGAACAGAAGGGGAGGAAGAGGGAGAAGGTCCACTATAAATACGTCGAGGAAACGCATTGTATCGGAAAGTCGAGAGGAAGGCAGAATGTATGAAACTCCACAAGCTAAAGTGTAGAAACATCAGATAAACATTTGTAACTTTTAAAATAGAACATGGAGCAGAATTAAATTTTAAGAGAAGTGCTTTGATTAAATATATCACATCACATAATCCACCCCCTCTACCACTGTGCAGTGTGAGATTTGAAATATATACACTTTCAACTAAAATTTCAACTCAGCTCCTCTTCAGCATTCCATGCATGTAGTCTGCTTAGTGTGACCACCATGTAACCATCACTTTACTATTAACTGCCGACGGTCTTTAAGTATATCCTTATTAATCGTTTTCACCTCTTTTACATAAGCATAGAATTGTTTGATTATAATCTTACTCAATTCCTACTACTAGTTATATCTTCTGTCAGAAAAAAAAAATAAATTAAAAGTCAAGATAAAAACCGTCACTACTTAATAGGATAAAATACACATACTCTTCTGATTTTATAGTTTTTAATTTCTACAAAAACATCTTCTGGGTTTAAAATTTCAATATCTAAATATTTACTAATCGATTTCCTAACTCCCGTTATCACATTAATTTTTAATACTTCAATATCATCCTGCACTTTTCCTTCTTCCTGGAAAGACGCACAAATTATTCCACTCCCCAAAAAACACAGTCCTTCAACTCTTGGTGATTATCGTCCTATATCAATCCTCCCTTTCCTTTCCAAAGTGTTAGAGCGTCTTTTATATCAACAATTAGAATCTTTCCTTTCTTCACATAACCTTTTAAATCCATTTCAATCCGGATTCAGACCTGGTGATTCATTGAGGGTGGAGTTACCCAATAAAAATAGATCAAAATGATGAAATCACAGGATGGGAACACTTGAAAATTTTCAATGTCGATGTATTTTCCACTTCATGACGAATTCATTTCATAATAATTATTTAACTTTTTTTTATTGTGAGAAAAAAACATGTATAAATGTTTACAATCATAAAGTATTTCCATTTATGGTAAAATAGTTTAAACAATAACTTTTTATTGAAAATCGGATAAATATTAAATAAACTTTTGTAAAATTTATTGAATGCACCCCCCTCTCTTCCTCATCAATATGTATCATAATTATAGTTATATAGTTATCAGTAGCCATACATAAGGAAGGTATTGAATCCATCTGGCAAGTACAGGATGTCCACATTTATGGTGACGTCTGGAGTTGACAAAAAGAACTTGGCTCGTTTTCCCCACCAAAACCAGTACCAGTTCATAATTATTGTCTACTTCCGGTTGTGAATCGATTAGAGAGTCGTTCTGCTATCGACATGCTGGGGTTAAGATATTAGCCGTGATAGAATTCTTCCACTATGAATAAGATACATAGATTTGGGTAATTTCAAATACTACGATTTGGACTTCGAGTGCCCCACTTCCAAATAAACATTTCTGAACTTCACTAAATTTTGACCCATCAAGTACTGAAGCTCTATTGAATTTTGGCGAGGTTTAGACTGAAGGCAGACTACTCTCAAATGCTGAAACATATCTGAACTCAACTGTAATTTGGGCTCGGGGTTTAGGACCTCCAATTTCGAAAAGCGGATATAAGTTTCGCAGGCTCATTACAAGGTCGGGATGGTCGCCACCAAAATACTTTCTAAAAAGAGTTTCGTAATCGTAATCGCCTGTATTTAAGAATTCTTCCACCAAGTAATAAAACCGATTTGAATATTTATGTGACTTCACAAGAGACTCGTATCTCTTGTCGTGAAAATGTCGAATGCCCAAAAATGACACATTCATAGTTTGATCTACATTGCTTTTTTGTATAGCAGTAGCTTGGGGAACATGATAAAAATGAAATTGCTTATTACAAATCCTTTCTTTTTTGTTCATGTTTTATCCCTATTGTCACGAAAATAAAGTCAGGTTTTATCATTTGCTCAACTGTAAGAACAACTTTTTAGAGTTCCGTAGTCCTAAAAGAAACCCTTATAGTTTCGCTCTGTCCGTCCATCTGTCCAACCGCAAAGTGGTCCCCCCCTCCTAAGATTTCCAAACTATTAGACGGAGAGACTTGAAATTTTCCATGTTGATAGGACATTTGACTTTATTCATTCATTAGTAAAATTATTTTGAGCAAAATCGGACCACAGCAACTTTTAAAGTTATTTAACAAATACCTTTATCGCATATCAGATACGGAACCCTTCTATATAAGCGTGTCTCGACACACTATTGCCAACTTTTTAAAAATTCAGTATATAGATAATAATATTATATGAATGTTATTTCATATGAACAGTTTGTGAAACGTCTGGATAGCAGCTACAGAGTGCTAATACGGAGAAACGAAAATGAACCCAACTGTCAACACAACAAGGGCCAATATTACCTGGATTTTGTGAACAGCTTCCGAAGTCTATGCTTCGATAGTCTGGTGCAAGGGGCCAATTATAGCCGACGACATGTCGCATTGCAGATACTGGCTTGGTTGGAAAATATGCAGTTTGAAGGATATGACAGGTATTAAAGTCCACTACTTTAGTAGGAGGGGAGAAGGGCATATGAGACATACCTAAAAAGTATTCTTAATATTAGACATACCTAAAAAGTATTCCTAATTTAAAAAAAAAAAAACAGCAATGACGGACGGTCGGTCCGGAAAGCCGTACAGAGCGAAACTATAAAGATTCCTTGTAGGACTACGGAACCCTAAAAAGTGTCACATTCCAGGAATTGGAAGGAAGATGAAGTAGACACACTGCTACGTCACCTGGGGGACAGCTACGAGGTGAACAAGGCTCTGGCTCTGCAACTGCTGTGTCAATGTCCTGTCCAAATTCTGAAGGTAAGGCCAAGTCTAGCAATGACAAAAAACAATACTTATAAAGGAACCTCATTAGCGCAAAGGTCAGAAGGGTTGGACTGCCATCCGCAAGGTTTTGGGGGTTCAAACCCCCAACGACTATGGGGTATTGTCGAACCCACTTCTGACAGAAGCTTTTAATTTAAACTTAGTAATTGGGAAAACGGGAATATTAGTTGTACCTAAAAATCATGTCTAATATTATTTAAAAAGAAAAACATATCGCACGCTTAGTCATAAACTGACCTAACTCAAAAAAGTTGATTTTTGGGAAATCGCAAAAAAAGTTTTGTCATTTCCGACGTATTGCGCTTATAATTCGATAAGACGGCATTATTGAAACAAATTGTGTAATTAAATATTAGTTAATGAAGTGTATATTGATATTTTATTATTTATTTGTATTTTTATATAAATATTTTTTTTTATTGAAAAGACAAAAATAGATATATCTCAGTTTTGGCTTGGTACCAACTTCAACACATGAGCAGGTGTCTTTTAAATTATATGAAAGTATCAATTATTCTGTTGCATTTTAGTTCCTTGACTTTTGAAGGCGATTTTTGTATTTAATAAATAATTTTCTAAATATATTCATAGACTGACTGACCGCCAAAATTTTATGCAAAGAAAGCTATTGTTGATGGTGATTTTATATACAGATATATATATATATATATATAAAATCATAATAAATCGCCAGCTGGTCGACATTCGGCCATAAATCTTTAGATTAGCGCACAATATTTAAAAGTTTTATTCTTGTTACAACAACATTCTTATATTTGACAATTAATATACATACGGTCGTCATGTCTATGCTTGGAGACCATCTTATAGTAAAATGTATATCGTAATATGTGTGTGTAAATCTTTTGGCATTGGTGTGCGTGTGGTTTTATTTTGATACTATAATGTATTAATATTGAATATTTTACAAAAATATTAGTATCTGCACACCCTCTCTATATTAACTATAATTGTGCCAAACTTCATACTCCTCCGTTCGCGCAATTTTCTGCATAGTGGTATCTAAAGTTTTTTCTTCACCTATTAATATATATATATTTAATATGATTTAAATATGGTATAGATATAATATTCCTCTTTATTGCAGGCTAAAAAATACAGTACCAGTATTACCTTAGAGGATATAATAATGGAGGCGTCCTCGGTCAAACCAACGGACTGCGTGACCGCTGTGTACAAGCTCAAACTACTGCGCCACAAACTACCCGACTATATTGTACAGGGACATGATAGGTATGTTTTTGAAAATCCAAAATGTAACGTCCCAAAATGTAAATAAATTGCCCTAGTTATTACCAAACAAATCGTTAAAATCTGTAACCCAAATATCGCCAACGAGAACGCACAAATTTTCATACTTTTATCCATGGATCTATGCAGTTTATTTTAATGTTTCCTAAAGGAGCTAAGAGTTTCCTGCTTATAAGGGAGGGAATCAGTTTAAAGATTTTTTTTCTTTTGTTTCTAGTACAATACCTAACAAAGTAAAGTTTGAATTACTGAAAATATTACTGGAAGAAGTGCAAAAGCAATTGTTTCAATGCCAGCAGAGCATAGTGTACGGCGCCAGGAACGCGCCCATGTATGGCCTTCTACACTGCATCGGATTTGCCCTTGAGCCCATCTGCCCCCTGTAAGTATATGCACCTATAAGGTCCTCGTATACATCGCACCATCGGTGCAAAAAAAGTCACAAATAGACAAAACTGCAAACGAAATTGCGAATGCCAAAGTTTTACGTAACACTATAGTAAACAAAATAAACAATTGTAAGCGCTGTGACGTCACAAGAGGTCCACACCGTCCGTCGTCTGAAACAAGAATAATCGCAAGCTTTTTTTGTGTGGTTCTTGCTGTTGGCCCTATTGGCCTCGACAGCGTCACCGGAAGGGTCCGAACTTCCATTGACAGGATATGTATCTAGTAGTTGCTAGATGTAGATTGATGTATGTCGAAATGGTAATAACTCCTCCCATCTTGGCAGCCTTATATGGAAACTAGATCGATGGACATTTTTTTATTATGAACAAAAATATTATTTTAGTAAACAAAGATTACTTAAACAGCCAACAACAAAAAAAAAAAAAGGTTGAATTATATGTAACGAGAAAGAAAATGCAGGCGAATCCTGTTTAATCATATAACTTATATATGTACTCCCACTAGCGATTCGGTGTACACTGTCCTGTCTTTAAAAGTTGGTTTAGATATAAGTCTATTTAACCGTCGTTGACTTACTACAAGCTCAATCTTAAGCCGTTTTCGCACGTCCTCCATAAACTTTCCGAAAACGGCATTATTCATGAGCTTGTAGAAATCTTTGTCAAAGTTGTTTGTGGCCTGTTGTCTGTGCCTCGTGTTGAGGTCAATATAATTACGAAGCCAATGAGATTGCCGGAATCTGAGAGCTATATTAAAAGACAGAGTAGTGAATGGACTCCTGGTTCTTTTGCCTAATAACAAGGTGAGTTCATATTGAGACTTAATTTGCTTAAGGTCCTTGTTGAGCACTTTTCAACATTGTTAATAGTTGTACTTATTTAATAATGATGTATGCTACATAACTGGTAGGAGCAGACTACGCCACTGTACGACAGTCCAGTGATCGAGGAGACGATCGACAGCGACCTGCCGCCGCTGCAGTTCCCGGACCAGGACTTTTGGAATGTAGCGAAACGGAAATTTTAACTGCAACTTGATTGAGCTTTCTTGTTCTGGTAGGGGAAGTAGATTTCGGTTTTTGCAGGCTATGATCAGCATACGTTTCATAATTTCTTTGAGCCAATATCTACATGCCGTTTGCTGCCATCAAACTTATAACTGATGTTATTTCTTTATGCTGGATCATAAGTTGATGATCTCAAGTCACTGATTGTGGGACCAAAGAAACCAGATTCAATGTTTTTAAACATAACCGGGTATACCGTTGCTAAATTTGACCAATAAATATGACCAATATTTTAAAACTAAAATCACCAATCGAGAAAAAAAAATTAAATAAATACACAATATTTATTAACGATAAATATGGTTTTGTAGTTATTATGACAATGATAAAGTTTCATTATTATTGTTATTAATGTAGTATTCGTTCGTTGAAATATAAGGGATAATATTCTATTAAGCATTAAATAAATCAAGTAATATTTATTTGATTGTTTATTAGAGGATTATAATGTTTATCTGTGCATACCATGAACCTTAAAGAATCTGTTTTATGTTAAAAGTCTCATATGTATTTACACACGAATTTCTAATTCAAGTCCGACCATTAATTACATTCTTTTAACAAATAGGTAAAACATTTAAAATCATATGAATCTGAAGTCGAAGAATTACGAGATATAACGCTAGAACAACAAAATGCAATAAAACATATGACTGAACAACAAGCGCAGATGCTATTAGCTGAACATAGCCTTAAAGATGAAGCAACAAGACTGAGGTTGAATAATGAGGATACTAAGGCCTCTACCTGCTCCTGATAAGTGCCTACCTTGGTGGCTCGGGAGTAAACATCACAAGAAAGCATGCCGTAATACAAAAGTTAACTATGAACATAATAGTTTTTAATTATTAAGTCTAAAAAAACAATAATTTAGTCTGATTATGAACAGCGTTAACTATTGTATATGATTAAAAGAAAGTTTTTTTATGTTCAAGTTGATTGAATCCCTAATTATAAAGTTGCTTAAACAATGGCTATTACACAAAAAGGACCTTGTTGGTTAAAAAATTCGCCTTCTTTTAAAGGTAACCAATTAGGTAGGAGTTGCGCAAACGATGGGTTTATAATAAAAAGCAATTAGTCCTGTACCAAATAGACATATAATGCTGCATCCCATTGGTTATTGTTTACGTGTCGTTTTAATGTGTACGAAACATTTAAACAACTGGTTTTTAAAATGGGACACCGCCAATTTTCCAGACTGTACAGCTGTGGTCCACGAATATACGCGTAGTGGACTTCGCGGCATGGGACTGCTGTATAGACGTAGAAACAGAATAAAGAACAAAATGAACAAAGTTAAAGTCTTTGAAGAAGACCGCCTTAAAATGGTGAATAATTTTTTTTATCAAATGAATAACCTTATTTTCATCTCATTAGCTTTATTTGCAAATGAAATAATTATGTTTTGTAACTACTGTTATGAAATAGCGCTATCAAATATTATAGATTTTATGTTTAAGAATCTAAGAATAAAGATTTAGTTATCCGTTATGTACATTGATCGAATGGCAATGACAATGGTTATATAATTTCTAAATAACTGAAATTAGCATTTAGAATCATACCATCTTACTGCGTAATTCACGGATAAAAAGTAATTTATCTTTGTGCGTTTTGGACTTACCCCCCCTTCGGACCCTTCCCTTGGAAGGACCCCTTCCACATGAAAGCTATAGCTACGCTCGTGTTTGTAGATAACTATTAAACTAACTTAACCGTATGTTTATATGTAATTAAACTATATCTAAAGCGCTGATCAATCTCCATACAAATTTAAGTAAACTTTACCAACGCGTAAACGTTAGAAAAACTCGCACTAAGCACTCTGACCACGTTGCGTGCTACTTGCAAAATCAGACGGTTAGTGTTGAAACACCGTCATTAGATGCGGCGTACAGTATTATGTGTAATTCATAGCAATCAGAGGTTACTACAGATATAGGTTAATATTTTGGTTAAATAAAATCTTCTTCCTAGCGCTAATCCCAGTCTTGTACCAGGGTCAGCTTAAATCGCAGAGAATTTGGCTGTGGGGCGAGTTAAGACGACAGACTGCCGTCTGACGTCATCCCCGGATCAAATAAAGAAAAGTTAATAAGAAAATTTTAAATAATAAGGAAAAAACGCCAAGAAACTAAATAATTTGCAATTTTATTCGATTTAGAAGACACCAAATGATGTTTGAGGTCGGTGCCATGAATTTAGCATCGTATGAAAGTACTAATTATTTATTGCATTTTACTTCCTTGGCGTTTTTTGAAGGCGGTTTTCTTTTCAGTTAAAAATAATTTATTTTCCATCTGTATAATGGTTAAGGCAACAATGGTGCGTCATTTTATGTGAAGTATGTGTAAATGACAGCGTCAACCGTTACAAGCGCTTCGCAGCGTTGCTTCTCGAACTAGAGCAGAAAGTTTAACTACGGTTTGGCAGCTCTATATAGCATGAGTTTTACTGGCCTTCCTATTATACTCTCTTATTATAATATTCTACATTCTAGGGCAAAGATTTTACTAGGTATTGTGTTGTTTAGTGTAGGAATGATTGTCGTCTGTAATGACTGTATGTAATTGTTACTTCTAAGAATTTAATGTAATATAATTATAATATTTTATATTGTCTATATAACTATATGGACAGTATAATTCAAACAAAAGATCGCTGTTGTTACGATGCCGGAGCCAGACAGCTTTATTTGAATGATAATTTCAATGATCATGTAGTGTGGCCGGGGACTGTGTAGCTGCGCAAAGTCTTTTAGTACTTTGTAGACTACAAGGACAAAAATTTACAAACACATTGAGCTATGTCTGGCTCCGGCATAAAATATACAAAAAAGTATAAATAAGTATTAATCAAATTTCTGAAGGCATTGATATTAGGTTAATGACATGAATTAGTAGTCATAGTATAAAAATGTTTTATCGTTTATTAGGGTACTGTAGTACTACCCGGAACACTTATAATTTCGTTCTGTCAGTCCGTCTGTCTGCCCCTAAGATGGTCCCAATCCCACCCAAACTATTAGACGTAGAGGCTTTAAAATTTCCATGTTGACAGAACATACTAAAAACTCATTAGAAAAATTATTTTGAATGAAATCGGTCAGCAACTTTGAAGTTTATTAAGAAATACGTTTATAGCTTATCAGATACGGAACCCTTCTATATAAGCGTGTCTTGCCAAGCTCTTGGCCTTTTTTATTTTGGCAGCAACACCTAAAGGCGCTTATTAAAGTTATTGATTATAGCTAAACCCAACAAAGATTTCTATAATTATTTTAGAGATGAAATTCAGCTGTGGGCTAAATAATAATGGAAGAAAACGAAGGGCGCTCTCCGATTTGCTTTACCTTTAATTAGATGTAGAAACTTTAACCAATTTTATCTTAAGCTGTAAATTCTAAGCACGTTTAACCGGCACTCGGAACTGGGTCGGCCATAAATGGAGCGAACAACAGGCCCCATGACGTCACGCTACGCCGTGGACGGTCCGTTAGCGATGCGACCTTCACCCAAAGCGCCGGACGCTGACCCCGAATATAAACAAACCGACGAAGGCTGATCGTTGTTTATACTGTAGTATTTTTCGGTACCCGACCGAAACGTAATTTTCGGTCGAAATATTAATTATAACACAACACTTTAGTTTTACTTAGATTGGATAACAAAAGAAGGCCTTTTTTCACATCCTATAGGTTTTGGTTCCCCTTGCAAATGTACGGAAAATGTGATTTACACGGCTATATCTTTTGATTGCCTCCATTTATCCCGGAGCCAGACATAGCTCAAAGTATTTTATCTTATATTGTTTGTTTATCATAAATCTTCAAAGACGTGATCACTCCTCAAACAAACTTCTGATGGCAATTGCAGCTTTGCAAAGCAAATGTTAAATATTGCATTTGCTTTGCGTTATTATCTTCGACCAGAAAAAAAAAATTGAACCGAGTAGACCAACACTTGAAAGTACATTTACTTAGATAAAATCTATCAATCCAGTGACAGTGACAGTTTAAAATCTGTTACTTACTTGGATTAAAAATCGTAATTAAGTGAAGAGATCCATAGAAACACGCAGTGCCCCCAAAGAAATTTCAAAAATACTGACAATTTGCAATAAAAGAGAAAAAAAATTAAAGTAACTGAAAATGTAATGGGCACATAAGAACCCTGTCCAATTGGTAGAAGTTATACCTCTTTTTTCGGTTCCGTAGCTCCAAAAGAAAAAGAAACTGTTTTAGGGTCACTTTATTGTTCGCCTGTCTATCAAGACCCTTTTAGTCAGGGACCCGTCGATCTATAAAGTTGAAATTAATACCAAATATTGAAGTCAACTCTCTAATACCGGAGCCAGACATAGCTTCATTTGAATGATCGTGTAGCTTGGCTGGGGACTTTGTGTAGCTACGCAAAGTTTTGTAGAACTTTGTAGCCTTCAAGGACTAAAATGTATAAACACTTTGAGCTACTTCTGTCTCCGGCATTACAGTGAGTAGATATCCGCTAAGAACGGATTTTTCGATAGGGCTGAATTAAGGTGCTCTGGTGGCACAAAACAGCTATAAAGTTTTTGTTAATAAGAATAGCAATTACAATAATTATTGGGGTTTAAAAGCTAAAAGCTAGAAGCAGCATTAAAAATAAAAAAATGCACTAGGGAAAGTTGGCACTAGGTTTTTACGAGTCTACGAAAGTGATAATGGTCCGAATATGACCGAAACGCGTGAAAGTGTAACGGAGACTCACATTTTCAGCTCTGACCTCACGGAATACGCAATTATCTTTGTTTTTATGCCTCTGACCGCAATATGGCTGCGGCTTAGAAACGTCGCCATTTTGAAAATACAAAGAGGCAATTGCCTCGAGAACTAGAGCGGTAACACACAAGTAAAATTGGGATTTCGAAAACAAAATTCGTGAATGACACAGACGTGTGTACAATAAAATGAGAAACAAACATTAAAAGACTATGTTATTTGTAACTTGACTTTGTGGGTTACGAAAAAATAGATAGTATCTGATGCGTTGTTAACCATAAAAGAGAAAAGTAACTAGCTGTTTCCCGCAACTTGGTCCGCTTCAAATTAAACTTGTCCTCAGACCTCTTTAATCTGGCCCTATCCAAAAATCTGTAATAAGCGGATATCTCCTAACTATAAACTACTTTCTTACCAAATTTCATATTTATGCGGTTTTCGAGATCTCATGATACGTGACCTTTCGCTTTTCTATACTTTTATACTAATATATAAATCTGAAGAGTTTGTTTGCTTGAACGCACTAATCTCAGGAACTACTGGTCCGATTTGAACAATTCCTGCAGTGTTAGATAGCCCGTTTATCAAGGAATGCTATAGGCTATAATTCATCACGCTAAAATTGAATCCATTTTTTTACACAATTTTATGCTGACGAAATGGTGGGCACAGCTAGTATATAACATGTGAAATGAAAAAGGAAAGGAAAGGAAATTTGATTTATTGACAGAAAACAGTATAAAAGTACACTAGCGTCTAAACTAGCCCGAGCCTGTATCTTAGAAGCTAGATTTTTCTATGACATATTGCTTTATCTAAAGCTCTCTCTTTCATCTCATATCTTTATCTAAGAATTAAAATAATAGACTGAGTATTTATAAACACACTGTGTTTATGCTGTGACCAAATTGTTGGTAAACTCCGTAAATTTTATTAAAATATTTGTATATTACCCTCAATAATATAATGCGTACAGTTATGCCGGAGCCAGACATATCTTAAAGTGTTTATACATATTTGTCCTTGACTACTACAATGTACTACAAAACTTTGCGCAGCTACACAAAGTCCCCGGCCACGCTACATGATCATTCAAATGAAGCTATGTCTGGCTCCAGCATTAGACCACTTGGACTGTACATACTAGATTCTTTTTTCTTTCTTTTCATGTTACTATTGGCAAACGAGCAGGCGGTTCACATGAGTTACTTCCGACGCCTATGGACATCTGCACCATCAGGAGGCTAGCAGATGCGTTGTCGGCCTTTAATGACGAGATTAGGCTATCGGTAAGTCTCACAAACCAAACGAAACGTGACAACAATACCATCACTTAACGTGATAGCGTAATCGCCACTTCACCTCGACCTCGTGTGAGAAAGAGGTACTGGTACACGGCTGAACCGGCCTAATTCGGCTGCAGACCAAAAGGACTGCAAGCGTGGCGCTACCTCTAATTAAAATAAGAGATATTAAATTTTGAAGTAAGTATTTAGTAGCAAGTAGTAAGAAACAACGAAGGGCTTTGACGATACTGCAAATTTGTAATACAAGTACTTTAACTGGTAATAACATGCGTCTTTTGACGTTTGCTTCTTTTATTTGGGCGATTATAAATTCATATATATTCCTTTATTTACAGCCTATTTTAACCCACTGCAGGGCAAAGGCTTATCCTATTTCCATATGGCTCTGTCTATGGCTATGCGTTGCCAATCTGTATTATAACGATTCAAGTCATACATTTATACATTACTTCATCATTACGCGGTCACCATTCCGTTCTTGATATTTGTCTTAAGCAAGGCTGGGTGTTAATATGGTATAGTAATGCTTTACTCAGCATACAGTATTTGAATGCCCTAAATACGTAATCGTGTTAAGTGGGGCTGGGTGTTAGTATGGTATAGTAATGTTTAATCAGCATACAGTATTTGAACGCCCTAAATACGTAAACGGGTTAAGCAGGGCTGGGTGTTAGTATGGTATAGTAATGCTTTACTCAGCATACAGTATTTGAATGCCCTAAATGCGCATTTGTATTAGTCAGGGCTGGATGTTCGTATGTTATAGTAATGTTTTACTCAGCGTACAGTATTTGAATGCCCTAAATGCGCATTCGTGTTAGGCAGGGCTGGGTGTTCGTATTGTAAATTAATGCCGTACTCAGCATACAGTATTTTATTGCCCTAAATACGTAATTGTGTTAAGCAGGGCCAAGTGTCGGTATGGTATAGTAATGCTTTACTCAGTACACGCCTCATCCAATATTAAGCAGTAACGGGTTCGTGCGTCTCAACGGAACATTGAACAAAACGGTATTTCGTGCTACTGCCGCGCGTGCGGTATTTCAAAGCAGACGAGAAAAATTTTAGTGAATATCAACAACCTACTACAATATATTAAACTAGCAGTTTGCAACGAGTTACGCCGTGCAAAATTAAACATCCATAAGCCTTTAGACCCACTAAATCTTGTCCTATCCAAAAAGACATTCATAGCGGACATTAATAATAAACTAGGACCCTGTCAAATTTAACCTTTGTACGTCACGCGATTTTTTATATATAGCTAGGTGACCTTTAGGTTTTATATAGATTAACTGATTTAATTTCTGTTAATTATCAAAGTTATTATACTTAAAGTTAATTCGTACACAATTTCAGCAAAGTGCGACACGAAACATGGGATATTTGATGAAACAGTGACCAGACGCTCAAAAATCTTCGTATTTTTTCCTCTAATTACGCAAGTGCTATAAATTGAAAAATGTTATGCCGTTTTATAATAATAAAATCCAGATAAGGTACAATAACTTATAGCAGTGTAAAGAAATTTAAAAAAATAACCTAAAAATAACTTTAAAATTGAATATCCTTGTCAGCGCTTGATGACGGTAAATTTATAACCTTTCATTACTCCAAAGAGTCTTCAAATTCAACATGAATAGACTGGTTCGCATTAATTTAAAAATTCGATTCCAAACACAAAACAACAGTCATTCAATTTGCAAAATTACCTCAATCTCTATCTGCCATAGAATTCGAACAATTCATCGTATTACTCGTTTTGGCTCACATTCTTGCGTTTCGCTGCTGCGCCCGCGCTCGGGCTTTCTCTCATTCTATTGTCGCATAAACGCAGGCGAATTTCTCCCTTATTGGGATATATGGAAAGGCGAAAGTTACACAAGCTGACATACGTTAGAATCGAACCAAATTAGAATAGTGGAATTGAAACGCGACCAGAGAAGATCTATTAATATTTCATAGAGAAGTAAATATAAGTACAAATGTGGACGTTAATGACATTAATTATGCGAAGTGAAAAGACGCTAGCTCTTTTAAGACTGGCGTGGATTGAATTTTAAATTGGCCTTGTTAATTAGTTAAATGTAAATTTAAATTATATTAACATTTAAATTATATTATTTGGAAAATACTAATTCTACGAAACCAATAGAATTTTAGTGAATATTCACAGACCTATTGCAATATATTCAACTAGACCTTTTTCAGAATGGTGTCAATTGGATTTTAAACTTCCGTCTTTAATTATTTAAATGATATTAATATGCTAATTTAAATTATAATGACGTTCAAATTATATTAGATAGTAGGTTTTTCAGGATTTTCAGGATTTTCCATGAAAAAAATTAGTACCGGAAATGGCATCGCATAAATGTATCGCGTATGGTTTATTTGTTCTGTTTTCGAAAAAATATATGTAAAGTTTTGTTGTAATTACCTCATTATATTTTATAAGATTTTTTTTAAAATAATATTTTTTTTTATTTGTTATGAAAAATTTACGGCTAATACTCAAGTAAACTTAATAAATTTAGTAGCTATAAGTTAATTAAAAATTTTCACAAATAGAGACGTAATGTAAAGAATTCTTTTCATAGTATAGAATTTATTGGGAATTTATAGAGATCTTGTGCCAATAATTTGTCTTAAATACTATTGGACGCATCGTTTAAACACTTTCCTAGCAAACGGGAAAGTACCAAAATAACGGAAGTAAATATGATAAAAAGTTTTTGCTCCATAAATGTCAATTTTTCGCAGGTTCACCTCGGTGGTGTAACTTGAAAATGTAAAGGCATGTTATAAATTTTACAAAATTATATTACATTTGTAGTGGTTCATTAAACACTTAACGCACTACGTTTTCCATTTTTCCGGATCTATTTGTATATATTTTTTAAATTAGCGTTTTATCTATAAATAACTTACCAAATAAATTAAATATCTCGTCATCGACGACATTGTCCTAAAATTCACTAAAATATAACACTACTAAGTACACACTTCACCTTTTTAATATGTTTTCATTAAATAAAAATATATTATAATATAAAAATTATCGTTCCCGAGTTGAAACTCAATTATTTTTGTTAATACATAATCGTCAAACTTTCTTATTGCCGCGCGTTTTGATCGTTTTTTTTTATTTGTTTAGAGGCCTCGGTCGCGTCTTTCTCTACCGGTTCTTTCAGAAGTGACTGGTGTAAGGTTTAAGTAACGGAGGTGCGTGTGGGAGAAATTGTCGGAGAGAGGATAAAAACCCTCCGGCGTCTCATTTTTTAACGATGCGGCCCTTCCCTGCCAAAAGCTGGCCGACCTCTGTGTGTAGCACATTCATGGTAGGAAAATAAGATCCGATGGATTACCTTAGATACCGTTTATAAGTGAGAGAAGGAAGGTGATATTATCCGAATGAAGGTCGGAAGAAAGAATTTGATATTACTCATATTGACCAAGTATGGCCTTAAAAGGAAGCATATATCATAGGATAGCTCCTGAATTTGACTAAAAGTTAACATTTGTTTTCTTTATATTGCAAGATACGCTGCGCTATGACACAACCTTATAGTAAAATGTATACATGTGTGCGTAAATCGTTTGGCATTGGTGTGCGTGTGGTTTTGGTTTTATAATTTAATATATTTATTAAATTGCTAAACGCAACACGCCATACGTGGAAATTGATGGAGAAGGCCTACGTTCAGCAGTGGCCGCAACCAGGATGATAATGCATATTTTAACCAGGAAGCTCGTAGATGCGTTGCCAGTCTTTAAAGAGATGTTTGGCCACCGGGAACTCTCACAAACCGAACTAAACGTGACAACAATACCATCACTTGACGTGACAGCATTGTCGCCACTTCACGCCGATCTTATGGGAGAAAGAGTTACTGGTACCGCGCCGGCTCAAATTAGTTGCAGACCAAAAGGACTGCAAGCGTGGCGCCTCTAAATTTTTTGTTGTGTAAGTGTGATGTCAAGTAGCCGATTGATTAAGGAAATGCGTTTTAGAAGCTACCTGACTATGGTACCGATATTACTCAAGGCCCAGATTACAGAATTGAGAATAACGATTACAACCGACGCTTATAGACGGCGCTGCACTACCAGATAATATTATCTGACTACCAGATAATCTTAAACAGCATAAAGCGAAGTCGCTTCCCGTTCATACGCGCTTAGACCTTTTAAATTACGTAACTGATGTTAATGCAGTTCTCACTAATAGACAGCGAAAAAGAAAAGGAGGGATTGTATGTGCTAGAAATTGCTGGCTGGTCGAACTACGCCCAGGAACTTTATTATCGTATCACATACTTAGTAATATATCGATTTGACAATTAATATAGCATACGGTTGTCATGATTATGCTTTGACATCATCCAATAATGAAATGAATACATGTGTGTATACACACACAGCCATTTAAAAAAATCCTTGTAGAACGATATCATAATATTTCACAATTAAGACTTTTACCGTCGTAAGAACTACGATTTGACACAATCTTATAGTAAAATGTATACATGTGTGCGTAAATCGTTAGGTATTGGTGTGCGTGTGGTTTTGTTATAATAATTTAATATACTTATAATGCCTATTTCATAAAAATATTACCATTTGCACACCCTACTCTGTATAAAATATAATTGCGCCGAATTTCATAGTCCTACGACCATGCAGTTTTCCTAAAATGGTACCGATAATCGGTAGTTAATGTATAAGTACATATACCAAGTTTTAAAACGAGCGATACTAGCCATACAATTTGGATGCTAAATCTCAATTTAATATTGTCTAATTTGTATCCTTAAATTTGCAAATAATATCATTGCTTAAAAATTTTGGCATAACCTTTAATTTGAATGGTCACATATTTTTATCTATGGTTCTTTTTTCTCGGATCAGAACAAGCTCAAACGCTTTACGCAATGCCGCGATAACTTTATAGAAATAATTTATCCATTAGAAACTTATTTAAATACGTATAAATTGCATCTTGTAATAAATATAGTATTAAGTGCGTAATAGTAAATTGAAAAAGTTTCCCAGGTTATCTATTGTCTACTTATCCGTTTGTTTATAAAACGTACAGCTGCCAAACAACAAAAAGTATTGCTTGAGCAATAATTTAAGGGGTAATGGTTTTGTATATGAAAATATTACAAACATTTACTATATTATTTAACAAACAAAATAACTATGTTTTATAATATTGTATTTTTATTTGTTTCTGGAACCTAACTTTAAAATTTCAATTAGGTGCGTTCAAAATTGAAAATCATTACTACGCGCACTGAGTAAAATTAAACGTTACGCATGTAAAAATATTAAAAATATATTCCATAAGCCAATCTTAAATATAATTGTTTGTGAGATTATAGGAATAGAGCAAAAATACGTTTCTGGACGCTTCTAGGACATAATCAAATTAAAAGTTACATTTCCGAGCGTTCTAAATTCAAAAACTTTTCGCACATGTTTCTAGCACTATGACGTTGGTTCTCCGTTTACGGACAAAAAAAGAAACACAATTGTCTATGCTTGGGAATAACAATAATAAAAAAAGAAATTTTCTCAACTCACCAGTTACATGCAGATCTTAATTATATTTCGCAACGCAAACAACAATTCACTGTCAACACACTTTTTGATACTGGACAAAATTATCGCACGGGCATAATTATACTTAATACAAATTGATTAATTCACGATAATTGATAAGATGTACACATGTAATATTTGTTAATTACAAATTATTGTTTCTTTATTGAATTGGAATTTCATATGATAACTGTACACACGGCCGGAAATAAACACTTATGGGATTATTTGAGGTTTCCTTGTACCAAAGAAAAGTACCCTTCCCGAGTCATTCGCACACTGACATCTTTTCACCGAAATCGGAATGTATTTGTTAGAATTTATTCAGAACACATTTAAAACAGCTTTTTAAAAATTATAGTACATTCTAAATATATTCGAGGAGGTCGTGGCCTAAACAGTGGTCGGCATTTGAGTCGATCGCTTGGTTAAGTAGATCAGATGCGATCGGGTAAAAGATGGGTGACATATTCTAGAACTGGTTTATATTTGATATCCGACCTCCTCCGTGTTTCGGAACGCACGTAAAGCAGTGGGAACCGATTAATGGTCGTGGGGGTTCCGAGGATGACGTCAAATGGCAATCGGTCATCTTAACTTAGACAATTCAAGAAAGGGAAAGACAAAATGATATGAAATAAATTAAATTAAGAAAAAAGAAAATCAGTATCGTAATATCTCGTAATAATTCGTAACCGAGATGAGGACTAACACAAACAAAAACAACAGCTCACCGAGTGCAGGCATGACTCATTCCAAATGCTATCGAGCCGCAAAAAACAGGTATGATACATTTTCATATAGGTATATCTTTTTTTTTAAATATATACATTTATTTAACTATACATTGTGATATCTTCCTACATTTTCAGGTTTTGGGCTAGTTTGGTCTAATGAACTTTGACCAACTCTATTCAAAAATACCTAATATTCACAATGACATGTTTAATTATGGCACTGTTTCATTGTTTCGCCATAGATTTAAATTGAAACGTGTAAATTTAAGGGCAGTTTTCTCAAAATGCATTTTTCTCACATTATGGTGACAATATCGGACTTCGGTAACTTCAACAGACTCCAAACTTTCGAATCTTGGACTTAGAATTATGAAGTTTCTAGACATTGAACAAATTATTTACTATGTTATATTAATAAGTATGATTGAATTAAATGTTTAAAAATTGTATCTATTTATTAAATCATATACCTATACATATTTGTTATTTTGTTGCATATTTTGTTTTATAAAAAGTAAAAGTCATTTACATTTTGAAGTTAAATAATAAACAGCTAAACAGGTAGCATTACGGAAAAACTTTGAAATGTTCATACATTATTCAATTTTGTTTTACGTTTTTTCGCAGCGCTTTGTCCGCGATCTGATTGATAACTTTTGTTCGAGACTTAAGGACATAGAAACATGGCGTAATTTATACGAAAACGCTGTGCATAAAATTATTTCATTAAGTAAACAGCACGATCCCGATTATTTACCATCGTATAGTGATATCGAGAATTTTGATACACTTTATTATGCGATTCAATCAGTTGCATCAAAAATTCCGTGTTCTAGTTTAAATAAAGATATTAAACCCGAAACAAATAATAATATTTCCGCTAAGCCTAGGTTACCTATAATCAGTTTCTATACTATATTAACAAAAATAACAAATAAATCTACAAATATGATGAAATCCAGCTCAAAGTGCATATCTGAAGTAGTCTTTTATGTAGTATGTAGTAAAAAGTGCAGTACTCACAGTCCACGATGAGTTGTGTTCCTCCTCCAAACGTGTACCACAGTGATACAAAGTCATGAAGCGGCCGAACAAAAACCTCCTGTTCTCAACTCACGCTGCTCTCACTTCACTCGACTCTTTTACTCCCGTCATTGTTCCGTTGTAAAATATGTTTTATGCAGTTATTAAGTGCGTACCCAGAACAGACCGGACACTACTATACATCCAGTTCCACATCCAGATACTCGCTATATACTAGTAGGTTTAATAATTTTCGAATTTCCTTTGTACATACACACTTTCCCCCAAGTGGAGTTGCGTGATGCAGGTAGCAAATATCTGAGGTGCAAATAATAACAAACCTCATGCGAACTCCGCTTGAGCGTAGGATATGGACCTGGTTACATATATCTAGTAGTTGTTTAACGCGTATGCCTTTCGCGATTTCGTTTAAAGCCGTATTTCTCGGCTTGGCAATATTATTTACGCGCTCGTCGAATGGTGATTATCGTAATCGCGGGCACGGCAAGTCTACGCAGTCTCTAATCAGCAGTTGGAAAAGACGACCACATCCCATCCGTTCAGGGATATGGTTTCGGACTCGGAGACGCGCGACAGGGTGGACTCCAAAACGTTTATATAATCCCCTTTGTTGTTTCCGAATTCTACCGTGTGGTCGTTGCCTTGCTTGAGATGATTGCGGTTGTGTACATCTATGGACATGAGAAGTAAGTTTTTGTCTATGATACCTACGTCTAAACGAAGGAATCACGTACCCTTCGTCATATGTGGGTTGCCTGGAAGAAATTGTCTGAAGCAATAAGGTCGCCCATGCTCATTATTCATTTTGTCCTAATTATGTAATCAGTGTTATTGTGTAAGAGCATGAAGTATAAATAAATAAATAAAATCAGCTTCTTTGCGAACGGTTTTCCTTTAGATGTGATATAAGTTATATATGTACATTTGCTATTCTAATTGAATCTGTATCTGTTTTCGCTGCTTTACATTTGCGGCTTGATTTAATTTAATTTAATAAAATATTAACATAAAATAAGATTTTGAAGATGTTATAAACCTATAGATTGGCTGCTTTACTGCTACGACTGTGATTTTAATAGAACAGTTGCGTTTCTTTTTTTTTATTATATAGATGTTATTTACATATAATATTTTCTAACTGATATTCACTTGTTTCGGCTGTGTATGCACTGACTCTCCTTTCACGGAAGAACTCTCGCCTTTACTAGAATCAGCCTTTCCTTCTGAATCCGACATGATCGGCAGGTCTGCGGCTTGTGTCGAACTACAACTCTCTCTTCGGAAGAGACCTATGATAGATTTCGGATGTTTTGGCTTCTCTATACCACCTATTAGGATAATGATGAGGGTGTAACAATGGGTAAGGGACAGTAAGGGGAAGAAAAAAGAAAAACTATGAGTGTTTATAAATTTAATTTTTTTCGAGTAATTTGGAGCAGTCATTGAGAGTAATACTTCTGCAAACCTGTGTCACTCCTGTCTCACCCCAAAATGTGACATTGTGTGACAAGGTGTGCGGGGTAGTCTTGTGGCGTCACATATCAAAATTTAAAACGTTGTAATATAAAAAAAAAATAATTTGCCGTTTTCTTAAAATTATTTTGTTTATTTTTAAAGTATGTGAAATCACACAAAGGGGTTTCGAAAGTGTGACAAGGACGGAGGGGGGGTTCAAAAATGGTAAAATTTGTGTGACGCAATTTATGGATTACCCCTTGGTGAAGCGATTTGTAAAGAGGTTAGCCGCACGGCTAAAATCGACTCGTATAACGCCCCCCCCCCCAATATAGATGAATTAAAAAATGAATGGGACGACAATTTTTCTCTATTAAAAGTTTTCTTCTAAACGTTTTTCTGTTTCTAATACCTACTAGTTTAAATCACCTTAACTAAACCTTGTGTCTAGCATTTTCGCGTGTCATGTCGTTACAATAGGGCATTACAGACACGCAACCTTTGCAAGTTGCGTCGTCATTATTAACGATACATAAATTAAATTATTATCGATATACAAAATATATTGTTCATGTTGTATTCATTGAATTGATTTAAAAAATTAAGAATTTATCAGTGCAACCCACCACTCATAACGAATAGGCATGACGACAGTAATCAGAAATCATTAAAATTATGTATTTATCTGATAAAATAAGATACATAAAGCTAAACAAACTTGCTTATTTTTATATTGCGAACGAGATTAATAGGGATTAACAAAGAAGGAAACTATAAAATACAACAACCCGCTATGACAACACCCAACAGAGCGTATGACGTTACCGTATGTTATAAGTGCTTTCCAATAAGCGATCGCAACGTTTTAAAGTGCTCACTCAGATATTCGACATTTGACGAATGCGATTGTTACGGTCGCGGCGAAAACATCGAGGTGACGCTTAGTGGAACGCAGTGTTAACATAAAGTGACGTCATGACAACTTTGAGTGGTTTTGACTGATTTTTTTTGCTATAAAAACGTTAATTTCTGCAGAATTTTTCCTTGACAATTGTAGATACTTGAGAACTTTATAAACCTGTTTTTCAAAATTTGTCGTCACGCCTATCGATTATCTTATTCTATAATTATGTATAAAGGGGGGCTTACACGAGTCAATTTTCGCCGTGCGACTAACCTCTTTAACCCAATTACACATTTGGCTGAAATCGCAGGTGGCAATCGTTTTAATTTAGTGCCCTCGCATATTTCTTAATAGCTCGTAGCAGTAACCGTTTTTTTTTTTAAATATGTTGCAATTAAGAGGCTATTGATATTATAATTAGAACTATGAATAAATAACTTAGAATCCTAGATAATATTACAATTAAATTAATGCTTTATGATTATTATGACAGTTAAAAAATTTGTAAGTATGTATAAGGAAAATCGTACAAACGATTGAAGGGCGTCTTGCCGTTTATGAGAATTATCAGTTTCCGTATAAATAAATAATAATAAATTAATATAGGACTATATGACACACGGACGTCTGTTCCTAAGGTAGACAACTTAATGCCTGTGTTATAGGTAACAGACGCCTATTGTACACAAATACTTTTTTGTAGAAATGTATACATACATACACATAGATAATACAACCAGACTCGAGGCAACAATCGAACCCGCGACCCCCGGAGCAGAAGGATAGCCACTGCGCCGTCGAGCGAAACTGCACAGATATTCCCTCGTATTTATTTGCAGACTTAAGCAAAATTACGCCTGATTCTGCTCTGGACGTGTCAGTGGCTCAGTAGAGTCAGGGTTCAAACTGATTTACATTCAGGTTTCGGTTCACCCTTATACTACTGTGCTATCGAGCAGTAAAGTTACAAAATAAAATAAATTAAATAGTTTTCCATTATTCTGAGGTGAATTCAATTATTTAACGTATTCGCTAACACAAATAGCGTTTCGATGTTTGGATACCAGTTTGCGGCGACCGTAAAGTGGTGTCTAATATATTTAACAATAGTGAGGAATTAAAATATGTTTTAGCTGATTTATTCTATATTAGTTGTAGCGCATTTCTATGAAAAAAGCCACTGATTTTATGTAGAGAATTATATAATAATTTACCAAAGGATGTAAAGAATGCAAGCTCATTCAATATATTTAAAAATAAACTTCAACAACTCATACTTAAAAATACAAATTTACTCCAATAATGTATATTTTTTGATCATACTGATACACCTATACTGTGGCAACGATCTTGCATTCTACTAAATATGTCAGTGGGTAGACTTTAAAGTTATATACCTACGTCTGACTGTCGTACAAAATATTGTAAGTTATAATTTTGTTTTTCTCTGTAAGTGAATTTTGTTAAGAATTCTTTGAGAAAATAAATTCATTAACCATAGAATTGTTTTCAAAATTCTACTAAGGATATTTTTGTCTCTTTATTACGAGTAATTGCGTCGTGATGAAGTTGTCAATAGAAAATAAGTTAAAAAAGATAATATAATGACTGACGTTAATTATATGAGAAATGTTAGTTTTTCTTTTAATTAGTATGTTTTTGGGAAGTGGCTCCGGATGCTGACATACAGGTTTCACTTAGGTCGGCAACGGGTGCTCTGTCATTTTATTATTAAATACCTACATTGTAACATGTTTAAAAGGTAAATAAGGCAATACTGTTTTTGAGACAATAAAGTTTTTATTGGAACCTAAGTTCTTTAACATGGCTTACGAAAATTACGGGTAATGCGAGTGTGTGCGTGTGTGCACTCAAGCAAGTGAATGCACAGGCGGATGTGAAACTCTCTGTCTTTGCCCCTTCTTTATTTTATAAATAACTAGTGGGCCCAGCAGACGTTGTCTTGCCAGGTTCACGGTCAGATACGGTCATTTTATTTTTAAATTAAATATAATATATCAGTTAGTTCTTTCTTTATAATAATTCCCTGATATATGTTTATTTTTTCAAAATTTTTATTTATCCCATTATACATAATTTATTTTTTACGCATTATAAATTATTTTCAATCCGCATTCTTATGTTTTTCGTAAATTATTAAATTAATTAATATTTATTTTATTATTTATTTATTGATTCTTACTCGATTACAATCAAAATATTTTGAATACAAATGAAAACCATCTTTTTCTTCAACAAACTTCGGCTCTCTTTGATCTCGTTTTAGGTCGGGATTAAAAATTCTTTCTCAGGCCATCTCTCTCCATGGATTCTGCAAACGCTATTAGTATTTGCGAACTTGGAGACGTACATATGTATGTGCATATAGGTACTTCTTCTACTTCTCTGTGCGCTGGGGGACGAATATTGCGTGTTTAAGTATATATAATATTGGATATGTTAATATCATGTAATATTTCTTCTATAAAGCATTCATGCGATAAAATCAATCCTTACGAAATGTTACCTGTTTGCAGATGATATTGTGCTTCTTGCCGATACGAAGGAAAAACTGCAACAAGCAATAGTCGAGTGGCAGGAGGAGCTTCTGCGTAAAGGCATGAAAATTAATTCTGCCAAGAGTAAAGTACTCGTGGTCTCCAGAGAGGAGGAAAGGGACGTACAGCTGTACTGCAATGGGGAAAAACTGGAAAGCACTAATGACTACGCTTACTTAGGAACTATTATTAGCAACTCGGGAAAGATTACTAGCAGACTCTTATTTTTTAATCGCAATACTGTAGAAATATAAAAATTGCTGAAAAGTTTTTATCAAATAATGACCATTTTTTCACGGCTATCGGGCTAAATGATAGAAAATGATAGAAAATTAAAAAAACATAAAGAACAATTAAAATTGCTAAATAATGAAACAGTAAGCAAAATAAATTCCAAATCAGAAATGGTAACAGAAAAGAGTGTTTGATTTAAGACCTACTCATATTTCAGGAATTATTTAGTCTTTGCCACTTTGCCATTGGACTGACGATATATATCACTGTACAGATAAATTGACCTATTTGCAAATTTTGCTATTTTTGGGACTATGTTATAATTTATCGTGAGATATCTACACTACCTAACTGAATATGTTACTTCACTAATAAGAGATTATAAAATATGACCAATTTAATTAAGAACTTACTTTTCTATTATTAGATACGCCACTTTGACTTTGGAACGAAAATATACAACTTACACACGAGGATATAAATATACCAGAGTTTAATTTTGAGTTTTAGAGTATTCATAGAACTCCAAGGTGTAAATATTAAAAGAAATTTTGGAGAATAATAAAAACAATTTTTTTTTCTCACACAAAATATTAGTACCTGTTAGACAGGTGTTTAACATTGTACACTAAATGTTCAGAAATTAATTTTGCAACTTTACTATGTACATTTTGAATGGATGCTTAGATGATTCAAAATATAAGTAAAGTCAGTTATAAAAGGACAAGCCTTAAGTCCATATAGTAACTGTTTTATTTTTAAAAAACAACTCGTTAAATTATTAGATAAAGAACGAAATATTTTTTTTGTTTCTGTTAATATTAATTTTGAGGCCGAAAGGAACCTGCGTTATGTGATATAATTAGCACTTGCAACAATACTAACAACAAAAAATAAAACAACAAACACACTTCAAATAATAATCTCCTCATTAAAACACATTTTAAAGGCCATAGAGGAAAGTAGAGGGCTCTTGGCCTATTTAAAACAAGCTCTGTAGCTGCTCCATTGATCTTGGATAATCCTCTATACATTTTGATGTCAATAAATTATTTTAATTTTTCATATTTATACGTGTGAAGGCATATTATCGACTGTTAGGCGAATTAAAGACGTTACTTAAAAAGTTGGATTCTTCATTTAAAATTGTCAGAACACAAAATATATAGGTTTAAGTTACTTTCAACATCAAATTTAACTCTGCGAATAACAACGTTTAAAATCAATCTCCGAAAAAAGCAAATTGTGAAAACAATTCTATCAGATTTTTATTCCCTGTTATTCGATTTTATATTGGAATATGAAGACCATAACACATTGTGGTATTAGTTTTGGGAAAATTTATGATAACGACTTAGATTTGAAACTGTACTGTACTATAAATTTAAAGAGTTAGGATCTTATATGATTTCTACTACAAATACATTTTTAAATACAGCATTTCCAGTAATTTACAAATGAATTTATAATACCTACATGGTTCGGTAAGTGTCCATTTATTTTTATCAACCTCTTTAATTAATGATTGTAAGCCCTTGGGGAGACCGTTACTTAAAAAAACCGGTAAAATGCAGGTCGACTTCGCGCATGAAAAGTTCCGAATCTATATATATATCACTATAACATGTAATGCGCTACAATATGTAAAATTAAATAAAATCAAAATATTTTTATTCTAAACTAACTGCTCCTCGCGGTCCTGATCTAAGGTCCTCTAAACATCCTCCGGTATGGAACTATATAAACAACGCCTATGTGTACAAAATAGGCAATGAATTATTTTACAGTAGTTTCAAATTTTATATGACGTGGTTTACTTGTAATATTTTCTACTTTTACTACTTGTTGCCTGTTTGTAAGATATGATTCAAAAAGAATATATGCAGATCCCGTTAACCCGATACCCTTTAGTTTATTTAATAAAATAGTATGAGACACTGTGGCGAACGCTTTTTTTTAATCTATAAATATAAGCTATATTTTTTTGATCACTATTTGTTTTTATTTTAGTAATTAAATTAATTGTGGCAGCAAGGGCAGCAGTATTTGGGGCGAAAACCGTATTGATGTTCGGTGAGAAAGTTTAACTCTGATAAGTAATTATTCAAGCGTACATAGATTATTTTTTTAAATACTTTTGATAAGATCGGCAAAACAGATACAGGGCGATAGTTTCTAGGATCCAATTTAGAACCTGCTTTGTAAATTGGGCTTATTTTAGCTACTTTAAGGCTATCCGGGAATACACCATCTTTAAAACATTTATTAATACATTGACTTAGGTTTTCGCTTATCAAGTTTTTTGTACATTTTAAAGTTTTAGCCGTTATGCATTCAGTGCCTGACCTACAGTTAAGTTTTAAATTATTAATTATTTTTAATACTTCATCTTTTGTATACGGGCTTAGTTCATTTATTTGAGAAATCGCTTGATTATTATTTATGAATATATTATGATATTTTTGTGGTACTTGATTAGCTAGGGTTGAACCTATGTTAGAAAAATAACGATTGATTCGCAAATTTCTGTTTTATCTGTAATTATTCTGTCATTAACTATAAGTTTTGAAGGACCAGAAGTTTAACTTTTCTTATTTCTAGCTTTACTATCAATTAGTTTCCACATTTGAACTGTAATAATATTTGTCCTTAGTATTTCTAATGATAGATCCCATTCTATTCCTAGTATCAAGAAACTCCTGTTTTAACATAATATTTTCACGGTCTTGTTTGTAGTTTTTCCAAACTACATTTCGCTTTTTAATCTCTTCTAATACATTCTTATTGATCCAGTCTTTTTGTGGTAAATTTTGCACTTTATACTTAGTTACTTTATTATTTTCTATGTTTACTTTAATCTGATTTTCCAAATAATTGTAGTCATATTCTTCATTTTTTAAATTCATTTTAGTCATATCTTTATACAATTCTTCATAGTTTATTGCTGTATATTTTTTTTTCTTCTAGGTTCTTTCGTATATTTTTTAAGTTCACAGTAAATTTGTTTGTGGTCAGACAGAGGCGATTCAATTATGCTTAGGTGAAAGTTATTTGATTCCTTCTCAAGATTAGTGCAAACATGATCTAGGATTTTGATTTATTTGTTTCTCGCGTACAATACTCGTTATCTACTTTATTCAAAATTTCATATCCATTTCCTTGTAACATAAATTTGTATCTTTTTGGGCTCCTGTCGTTATGTAATAAATTAATATTAAAATCACCAAAAACTAATGATATTTTTTTATTTACTAATTGTGCTGAGTAAGTTTCTAAAAACTTTTAAATCCTTGTTGTAGGAGGTTTATATATAAGTCCAATATTTAGTCCACAATTTTCTAAGTAAATTCATAGAAAATTATTGCCATGTTCATATTTTTCTTTTACAACTGAGTAATTCAAATTGTTATGTATATAATTCAAATTATAGATTGAAACAGCGCCCCCAATTCCATCTGTTCTGTAGTTGTAAATATGCTTATAATTTGTTATATTAACTAAATAACCATCACTCTCTGATTTGATCCAAGTTTCTGTTAATAATATTAAATGTATACTTAAAGGATTTAAGAATACATTTTATTTCATCAATTTTACCTGGTTTTAATAGGCTTCTAATATTTGCATAGAAAAATTTTAGAGTTTTATCAGAATTATTTCTTGATTTCCCTCTGCCCTTTGTAGCTGGGGTCGTAACCGTGCCTGTCTCGCTACGTCTATTTGCCGCCAAAGGCCTTAATCTATTTGCACAGTAAAATAATTGTTAAATGTAATGGAATTAATTACTTTATAACATCATTTATACCACATTCTTGCAAATAAGGATATCATTATGATTATTAATGGACCATCACTCAAAATATGTAAAATTTGTAAATCTGGAGACAATTCCTAAAAAGAATCAAGATTCTTTTTATTCAAGCAATTAAGTAAACACATATGGCAGTTGGATCATGTCGCAGGTTCTCCGATACTGTACAGAAAGATGCAGTGTTTGTATAAATATTAAGAGGCTCTAAGTTGCTATTGGAATATACAGATGTATGTAACGATAGTTGAGATTTAGATCCACCGAAATGCGCCGATTAAACCTCCTGCCCATATTTGCAATTGTAATTTTCGGAAAAATCTATATGAAGTAATCCTTCATTGGAGGACAAGTTTTGTTTAAGGTATTGTTTTCCTTTGATGTATAGTATTTGCCACATGCTGTCTTAAAATAGGTATATTACCTCGTTTTTTTATCTTTTCGATGACCTTATATGTCTCATTTTATATTTTGCCATTTTAGATTCTAAATGCAGTATTCATTTTCGTAGGAAAATATTTTTAATTCTCAATCTTAGTGTATTACGTTTCACGACTGCATTACCTACTCCCACACGTAAAAATGAGGCACTAGTCGGTGGCGTATCTTCTACAAAGATACGCAAAGCATTTTTGAAATTTGTATTGTTCTGGCGTCTTAACTTAGCCTTTTCTCTCCATATATTTCTGATCTTTCGTTGTATTCTAGGTGTGAAATCTTTAATAGTTTTGATTTTACCTTGTTCCTTCTACTGTTCGTCAATATCTTTCCCTGTCCTGATAGAGAAGATAGAAGAAGCTATTTTCTAAATTTGCTTCGCTTATTTTAGCACGTGCACGACATATACTGAGCTTCTTTTGTTCACGTCTACGTTTCTTTTTATCTTCTTCGGAAAGCTGATTTCTAGTTTTAATTGCCCCAGGCTGTGTTTTTTTATTATAATAAGGCATTTTAGTCCCAAAAATACTCACAAATGCCTATATTTTTGGTGAGAAATGGATGGATGGATGGATTGAGAGACTTTTTCAGAGAGGATTTTGGATTTCTTCTTTAGTTTGAAAATAAGCTATTTATTACTGGAAAAAATCTGAAGAAAATAACAAATATTGCCATGTTTTTTGATATTCAAGACTCAATAAGTTAGCCTTGGAATTAAATATTAAACAGTGGTCACAAGTTCCCCAAATCCGCTTCCCTTCCCACAGGACCTTCTTGATTTTCAGAGCCCATTGGTAGGAGCTGCTTTTCCACTCCTGAATCCTTCATTCTTTGATGTTGAGCATCTTGAAACGGGAGGGATGGCAGGCTGGGATGCCCTGAGGCTACCCAGGGATGCAGGGGGCCTGTGAGGGTGGGTTGGAAATGGAGACTCTCACCCTCTGTGCATCCTCAACACCCTGGGATGGGGGCTGTGACATTGCCCACACTAGCCCTGGGAGAAGGCCAGGATCGCGGAGGCCGCGCTGGAGCTATTGCCCGTTCGCGGATCGATCGCGCTGGACGCCGGGACGACCACTGCCGCGCTTGCCGAGAGGCTGCCAGCAGGTTGCGAGCTTACCGTGCTCACCAACTGTTTGCCGATAGCCAGCGCCCTCGCGGCTAACTCCTCGGTGAAGGTCGTGGTTGCAGGCGGCAGGGTGCGAGCCAGGACGCTTGCCGCCGTGGACGACGCAGCGGCCAGGTTCCTCGAGGAATTTACTGTAATTTTTTTTTCAATAAATGATCTTGTAGATTTTGTTTACTTGCTATGGTATGCATGATTTATGAATTGTTTAAGGTCATCATTGATCGGTATTCGTCTAATTGTATTTTAAACGCTATATTTGCTATCATTTGAACTACAAACTAATTGACCCTACACCGTAGTCGTAGTTTTTTTTCGTGACCGCTGATTACGAACATAATGACCGTAATTTAAAAACAAAATGCAACCCCATTCGTGGAATCGTCTTATTCCTATGCATGAGCAATCAAACATGGTTTTGATGAATGGTAAAAGCCTGTAGGGACCGCTCATTAGTGATGATTGCGGGGCTTCTTGAGCTACGCTTATTTTGTTTCGTCTGGCTTGACAAATGTTTGTGCGACCATACAAATATGCCATTTTTCTCTAATTGCATTAAAAATACTGTTCCAATGCTCTGATGCGGAGCGTGATGGTGGTAATGAAAAGCCTCGTAAGATGGAATCAACCTGGGGAGAGATTGATTTTATTAGAACATCTCCAGCATTTCCCCCTGAGCCCTGACCTGCCTCGTCTCCACTGAGGACTCCTCTGTGGACCATCTCCTCTCACTTTACTCCAGTGGAAGCCCAGGGGGAGGGGCTGCTCTCTCCTCCTCCTCAGCCCCATCACCTCCTCCAGCTTCCTCCATTAACATCATGGACACCACCACAGCCTCCAATTAGTGCTTTCACCAGATGACCCGAGGTGAGCCACTGCTGAGGCTCCTCCCACTGCTGAGGCTCCTCCATTTGGACTTCAGTTTGATAACTTTAAAAATTAATCCTTAAAATCGATCAATTTATAGTAGAGCCTATATTTATGTACTAGTCTTGCTAACGTAGAAAAGAAACCTATATGCCGTCTTATAGTTACAGTTTAAAATACCAAGACCAAGTTTATCATAGGTCAAAAATGAATCAACACCAGTATTATTACAACATATTTATGCAATGAAACATAAACACTTTTACATGCATTTATACCTACTTGATTAAATTACATTATTCTGTGCGATGTCAGGAACTCGTTTAAGATCCCTATCCAAATTATACCAGGATAGGCAAAATTTAGGACTCCCACTATAGTATCGTCAGATGAGCCATAGCAGCATAAAGTGACGTTAAACCCACCAAACAATAACGTCAAAAAAGTAGTCACGAGAATGGGAGACTGAGAGAAATACATATCATACTATTCGTTTTACCTTTTTTCTAATTATTATTATAAATATATTACAATAATTATATAAATTTTTACATATTCTGTTTCATTATTTTATTTAATGCAAAGTTCTTAATATCTCAAAACAATACTAAATTGGTTACTCCAGTTTTAAGAGCCTGGGGGTACAAAATAAGTACTAAACTTAAATTCAATTATAATGGAATAGAAATTCTTACAATAGAAATTCGTACCCCCCTTAAGGCGAACAGGGAGTACGCCCTAGTACAGTAGAAAGTAAATTAAAAAATAATCTTTATATGTTGAAGAGAAAATACTTATGTGTGCACAGCTAATCAGCGCTTTCTTTCTCAGCTTAAGCAAGCGTTATATATCAGGTACGAAAAGTTTATTTGGAGACCTGTTCAAAACACTCACATTTCCAATCTCTTAATTTTTACAGGAAAAATCCTTTCTTGTAACAGGCCAAAAAAAATAATCTAAGAATACTTTTTTCTTTAAAATTCAAAGCTCTTACATATCTACAAAAAATGCATTACATTAAAGATTACATGTAACAAGCTAGATTTACCAACAGTTACTTAACTATACTACCCATGGAGCAGGAATAAGGCTGCAAGTATAATAACACCCCAGGATAGAAAATATTAAATTAACGAAATAAGTCATGTTATTGCGGCCGGCCAATCCTATAAAGCTGAAATTTAATACATAAGCTAGTATTGGTATAACCAACCAACAGAAAAGTTATAAAATTGGGAATTCTTACCCCCCAAACTAAGGGACTGGAAGTTTATTTGAAACTCTCACAAATTACGATGCCAGAATTAAGAAAATTAGTATAAGCAGGGCTTTTTTTAAAGAGGCACACAGCTGACGCACTAGCAACACAAAGAACGTATAGCAACATTGAAAAAAGAATCGAAAATACATTTGAATATTTTATGAACACGTAAAACCCTGTCCACTCGGTTGAAGTCTTTTCAAATATAAACACAGTGGTAAGGATGGGGAGAGGGTACAAAAATTTTGGACTTACAACTCTTGAAAACTAGCGTGCCCCCAAAAAAGAAGTGACAAAAAAGGCCTGAGTTTAGTACCCCTTATTTTAAATAATGAAATACATACTACGAGATTTCCAGTAAATCGCCCCCTGCCCTTAAAATTAGGAGATGGAGTCTGATTTTACATTTTACATTTTCTTACGTTACACAAAAGGAAATAACGAAAATTATCAACTCCATCAAGACTAATGCCGCAGGATGGGATGGCATTTCGATAAAAATGATTAAACTTACTATGCCTTATTCGTTGGATGCTATTACTTACATAGTAAATGTGTGTATGCATACAGGTACATTTCCTACACCTTGGAAAACAGCACTGGTTAAACCCTTGCCAAAAAAAAATGTGAAAACCTTTGAAAGATTTGAGGCCGATAGAATTCTTGCCAGTGTTGTCTAAGATTGTGGAAAAAGTAATTAATTTACAAATGACTCTCTATTTTGAATGTCATAATACATATAACACCAGTACACCAATCTGGATTTCGTAAACAACGTAGTACGGCTACAGCTTTGCTACACATCGTTGACGAGATTCTGTCGGCCTCAAATAATGGTATCAGATTTTGCTACAACGTTCCCAAGCGATCAAATATCACACCATGTTTAAATACATTTAACATCTTGAATATGAAAAAACGCCGCATCCTGAAAATGAATACACTGGTGCATAATTTACGTGAGTATGGGAACCCATCATATCTGGCAAATAAGCTTACATGGTTAAATAATGACAGTGAATGTGCATACAGATTATCACGTAAGTATAATTTAGCCATTCCTCTACCAAAATTGGTTGCTTTTAGAGGTAGCTTTCGTTTTGCAGCATCTAAATGATGGAATGATATCCCGCCCCCATAAAATCTGCCAAATCGAAATTCAGATTTAAAACTATGTAAGGACTGGCTCTTATCAGTCCAAAAATCAGAGTAGAATTGGTCATTACTAACAAGATAAATAATAAATAAATAAATAATATGTAAATATATAGTTTTTATTCTTTTTACTTTTTAGCTGCAACCACTTCCTCTAAAACGATTGCGTATAAAGGGAATTTTATTTTATTATACTGTTATTCTTGATAACGACTCATGTGACATGTAATTTTTGTATTGTCTATATGTCTTTTTATTCTGTTGTTTGGTACCCATTCATAATATTGTTTTTCTTTTTAAGTTCATATACAAATTTTTGTAGAGCATTATGTTGGCAGCATTTGTAAAGGGCATGGACTGAAAAGCAGCTATAAGCTGAGTCCATGACCTTTTCATTGGCATGCAAATTTATTGTGTGTCCTTGAATGAAGTTCTTATTATTATTAATAAATAATAAAAAAAAGTTTTTTTATTTATTTTACTTATAGCTTGGGGGCGTGTCGGCCGCTCGGGCCGAAGAAAATTTTCGCAGGCCCTTTATTTAGGTATTTTAATTTAAAAGAAAAACAGACAATGTAAAGAAAAGTTATCATTATTGTCCAATAAATAGATCACTAAAAAAGAGTCGCACAAATATTTTACTTACGTTGATCTAAAACTTGCGATTTATACATTGACGAACGGTGAGATTAAGTTACTTCTTAACGAAGTTTTTAAAAGAATGTTATTCTACATTTTCGAAATTTGATTGCCTTGTTTTATGATATCATTACAATACCATATTGAAATACATGGGACGACCCGATGCTCGAAGATGGGTCGGGCGTCCCTCGTACCGCGGCCGCTGGAGGGAACAGGGGATCTGCGCCAGCTGCGGGCCACGTGGTGGAATAAATCGGCGAAGAGCACCGTTAGGCATAAAAATTGCAAACCTAGAAATCCAGGGACAATCAATAAATCTTCAGATTTCTGAAACGTACTTTTAACAATAACTACAAAAACTTATAAAAAGAAAATATTTAATAAACAATTTGAAAAAGAGTTTTCATTTTTTACTTATATATATCTCGAAAACTATTTCAGATATTTCAAATCAGAAAACAGTTTCAAGAAGAGGAGAAAATTCCCTAAATGAAAGTTCACGACTCGACATTCTGTCTTCATTACGTATAGCGATAAGTTATACTGATTTTTGAATTGAGGCCTCCGCGCCTCAATTCGGGTTTGGGGACGCCGTGGCTGGAACGATATGTTACAGAAATTGTTATCGTGTTGAATATGAATTTAAAAATTTAAGAAAAATGTGTGTTGTCAACATTTGAAGTATTCATTTTATTTTTAGGGTTCCGTACCTCAAAAGGAACTCTTATAGGATCACTTTGTTGTCCGTCTGTCAAGACCCGTTTCCTCAGGAACAGGAAGACCTAAAAATTTGAAATTAATACCAAATACTGAGGGTTACGCTCCTTTGAAGCTTTGCGATAACATCAATCCTCTAAATATACGCAACCAAAAGATATGGCTGTATACCGGGTGTATCTGACATCGTACCGGATACGCATCCCATGGGTTCGGTACATGATTCTAAACTCCCCAGTGGTGCACACAGCCTAGTTCTAGGAAATTAGAACTAGGCTGTTCGAAAGGCAACCGCTCTTTGCCGGCACCGGTTCCGGCTGTTGCAGGCCGCCGCCGCCCACACTATCGCGGTCGGCAGACACCGCCTTCGGCTCGGCTCAACGAGGATCTGCGATGCCGCTCATCTACAAGATATGCCCGCGTGCCCTGTGGCAGCAGGCCGAAGCCGAGGGGGTCTTTCGCGGAGCGCCGATCGACCTGACCGACGGCTACATCCATTTCTTAAGTTATATCAATGTTGATTCATTATTCCAAAACATATGTATCCTTGAGTAATAAAAATCCCATGTAACACAGATTGTATATATATTTGAATACTGTAATTATTCATAAATAAAATCATGGAGAAAGAGAAAAACAAAATCCAAAAACTATGATTTTATTGAATAATTTAGTAAATTATAAATAAACTATTGGAAGAAAAAAATTCTAAAATGATTCAGGATGGAATAAATGGTGAGAGTGAAATGTACTTTTTTTATTTCCTCGCCTGGACGCTGAAGTATATTATATTTGCATGCAACACAATTGTTTATTTTATATTTTCTTTTTACTATATAGCCAGCAACATAGGCAATTACTTTCTATTCAAGTGCTCTTCCAATTGTGAAATGGTCTGGCAATTGTATGTGTAATCCTATTGGCCGCTCAACCTCTTCATTTGGGAGTTCCTATATCAAAAAAGTCAATAAACATGTAATATACCGTTAAAAAAAAACTTACATCAGAAAGAAATTTGTTGACAAACTAAATAAAAAACATTTCCTCTCTCATCGCCCTTCATCGGCAGAATATTTTAAATAAGTTCCTGCGCACTGAAACCCTTCATCGGATATACATATTTAAATGATATGAGAGATTTATGTGCATTAATGAATATATTTTTAAAATATGAATGCCTTTTCTCAACTTTATTTATAACATTTGCATCTGATGTATTCAAATTAAAAATAAATTAGTTATGCAAGGATGGTCAAACTGGTTATTTAAATATCGAGAGATCGTGAATGCTCTACTCCGTTAGTCCAAATGGTTTTTAAGATAGTCATGTAAAAGAGTCTATTGTAATTAATTGGGAGCTTGGAGCGTTTGTCTAGTAAGTGTTGAAGTAGCCTACGGCGAGCTGTCTCTTGTTTCAATCTAGTAAGTGGATTTCAAGTTAAATGATTTTCACGAGCTGCCAAATATTAAATTTAAATATAATTAATTCTGTCTTAGTTACCTTAATAACTCACCCATCCACACCCTCCCCCCACATTGATTTGAATATGCTATATTCTGTTAAATTTCTATTCTATGACGGTAATATGTCTCTGATTTGTAAGCTCGTTTAAAAATTTTAATTTTCTATACAATTTTTTTTTCCGTGAATTTTTCAGATACTTTAAAAGTTATTCTGCGATTCTGTGAGGAGAAAAATAAAACGAATCGGAGATCATTAAAAATTAATCCAGCCGTTCTTGATTTATAAATGGTGCTAGTAATCTGAGTTTATTCATTGATTAAAAACATATCCTTGCCCCGCCGGGGCCGCTGCGCTCGATCGTCACGGCGTCGCTGCTCACGTGGTGCTCTCCCTCTCGACGGTGCGGCTGCGCCCGCGGAACTCCGCGATCACCCGGCCGTCGGCGCGGCGGGTGACGGTGACGTCGTAGACGCCGCTGCGACCGGCGCGGCTGCGCTCGGTCGCCACGGCCTCCAGATCATCGTCCTCGCGGGCCGACGCGGCGAACACGATGTCCGCGCCCGCGGCCACCGTGACGGGACCGGGGCTGTTATTAACTTGTATCAGTGTAATAGTAACAGAAAAATGTTTTAAAAAATTCAATTTTTGGATTTTACTAATATCGAAATAAGTCAAACATTAGGAAGATCTTTTTTTGTAGCAGTTCCCAAACAATATATTTGTTCTCTTTCCTTATCATGACTATACTTCAACAGCGAAATGAAGCAATAAACGAAATGAAGGATTTGCGGTAGTCAAATCAAATATATTAAATTTGAATGATAATAAATCCATTTTGCCGACATGATTTCATTTTCTGGCTTTGGAAGAAATCGACAGTCTCCACTTTTACTAAGAGAAAAGAACAGGAGCACACACATTTCTCAGATGGTGCACAATAGATAGATGTGGTACAGTGTAATGTAACTTAAATTAAAAGTAAAGCCAGATCATTGCCAACCATTTGTCAAACATTTGTGCCTTAGTTATTTTATTTTTTTTCCCCCAGTTGAAAATAAATTAATTAACTAAGGCACAAAGGTTTGAAAAATAGCTAACAGTATGAAATTTTGTCGCCAGTCATAACATAGAACTGCTTCAATCAAACAATTTAAATCCCATAGCTTTAGATAATGAAATTACCTTGTACCAATGAGTTGTTTATATTGCATTCGACGAGTTTTATCGGGAAATTCGTATCGTAGGTTTTAATTGTAGCATCCGACTGAAGTAGGAATATTTGTTTTTCCGCGAGTTAAACAAATGGAATCTCAACCGTTCGTTGCATATTGTTCGAAATATTCAACGACATATTCATAAAATTTCAGTTAAAATTTATAAAACTAGAAATTTAATTATTGTTTTTCTGTATACGGACAGACGGATATATGTTTTACAATTATTTTGAATATCATGAAAAAATCGCCAAGGAACTAAGACGCAAAAAATTTTTGGTACTTTCATACGAATAAATAGTTCGTCCTAAATCGCTTGCCTAAAAGATACGTTAACATGTCAGCGTTCTAGCAGAGGTTATAAACCTTTTATGCCAGTGATTATTATTTTTATATTGTCTTACTTAGCGGCATGTTTTTTTAATGTCCGCTGTCTACATTCAAGTTCCTTGGCATAGGATATAAACTTAAGGAGTCACGGCTAAGATGGTAAGATTAAGTATATCACCCGCGAGCCTCAAAATTATGGCAAAAAACCGCCTTAAATACCTTATTATGTTCTTCCTGTGCGAGAAAAGCGTTTGCGTTATATTGTCCACGTTTATCTATATATATAAATAAAATTGGGGGTCTGTTTGTAAGATGAAAATTAAATTCTTTTACTAATATATGCAATTGCATATCACTAAACACGTTACACACATATACATATAACAAATACACCCATTTCAAAAAACTATCTATCTGTTTGTTCCGAGTAATCTCCGGAACGACAGGACCGAATTCGACGGTACTTTCACTGTCAGATAGCTAATGTTACAAATAATAACATAGGTAATTTTACTATCAGCAAAATAATTAGGTTTCCGCACAAAAAATAAAGTATCAAAATTTAACAAAATCACTGAATTCACGCTGGCGAAGTGGCGGGTTTTAGCTTGTATCAAGTAAAACATCTCATTCAAAAACTCTTTTACAATGTTTAATAAGATTATTGGAATAATGATTTTTTTAAATTATTCATATAATTTTAAGAAGAGCTTGTTTAAAATTTTGCTACATGACTCAAGTCTATCATATCTTGTCTATATAAGTTAATGGCTCATTAAGAATTTGCAATTAGATTCATATAAAGACGAGTCGTTGTACGTTGGCCTCTGATCTCTCAGACTTGAGATATAAGCTACTGACACACATTTCTTACTTATTTATTCTCCGTCAATGTCAGACAGAATAAGGCATTAGGTATATTTTGTTATTATTTAATAGTTTACTGCGACTTCGTCTAGCCAATTTTCATCTTTGTACATAACGCGGTTTTCATGTGTCAAATAGTTCTAAACATTTATTCTTATTATCAAAACGAAATTTCTTATATGAGGTATTCTAACCGGTAAAAAACGTGTGTACATATATAAGTACAGATTATATGAAAAACGCTATATATATAGTTAAGATCGCCTGTCAGACAGCTTGTTGATCTAATGCCGGAGCCAGACATAGCTTCATTTGAGTGATCGTTTCAATGATCATGTAGTGTTGCCGGGAACTTTGTGTAACTTCACACTTCACAAAGTTTTGTAATACTTTGTAGACTTCAAGGTCAGAAATGTACAAACACTTTGACCTGTCTGACTCCGGTATAACGGGTATGATTTTTTCAATATATTATTACTTTTATCGCTTAGGGTGCGAGAGATTCCGTATTCAAATGCCGGACGAGCTGAATGTTTTTTTTTACATATTTTGCAAATATAATTGGATAATTAAATAAAAATTAATGAATAAAAAGCAATAAATTATTTAGCTGTTATACTTAACATAAATCTTCAATTTGATACAGCATACAATTAATATGTAAAAGAATTTTTAACTTCATTGAGCGTTTCCCCACATAATATATAACAAGAATCATAATAAAAAAAATTATACCCGAAAATTTGTACCGGAATAATAATTTTTTTAGGGGTCTGGGCTCTTTAGTTCCATACGCAAATTATTTTATAATACCTTATCTAATTTGTTTTGAGCAAACATATGTATGAATAAGAAAATATTCTTCTTCTGAGTAATTGGATAAGTTTTTTTTAAGAAAAAACTTTATTTTTGCGATAACTATTTATTGTGGTCAAACAATAATTTGTGGCTTTATAAAATCATTGAAATTTTTGTAAGTTATTTTTCACTCTTCCAACTCAAAAGGTCGCCGACCCCTGGCCTAGAACTTAAATTAATAAATATGTAATAAGGAACTTCGTTGATATTTTTTGTCCCACAACTCCACGTGGTTATTTTATAATATAGATAATACGAGTATTCATTTTTAACTGCTTCCAGTCAGTGACCGCAACCTTTACATAAAAAGCCAGCTTGAAGTCCGATATCATCTAATTGCGTTCCGCTACACTCAAAATTATGTGATTACAGGAAATTATACGACATATGTACGTGCCATTGTTAACATAATTTTAACCATAATAGATGTATTTAATTTAATTGGATCCAATTATATTTGTTTTAGAATTTTTTTAAAACAGAACAATTGTCCGCAATGTAATTCTGTTATCTTTTTTAAAATTGAAGTCTTTCAGTTCATAGTATTTTTAACCGACTACAAAAAAATAAGGACGTTTTCAATTCGAGTGTTTTGTTTTTTTTTTTGTATGTATGTTACGCCATTTATGATCGAATTTTGATGATTATTTTTTAGTTGGGTGGACCATACTTCAGAGGTGGTCCCATATAAATCTTATAAAAATCGGTAGGGCGCTTTTTGAGAAATCAACAAAGTTGTAAAAATTTATATACCTATAAATCGATGATTTTTTTTGTTTTTTTTTCCGAAACTTCGTCTATCGTTGAAAACAGTGCGTTAAGTTTGCCTACTCATATTATATATAATCAAAATATTCATTTTATATATAATCAAAATATCTACTTTCTACAAAAAAAATGAAATATAAAGTATTTTTAAATATAAGGATAACCGCCTTCAAAACACACCAAGGAACTAAAACCTCTAAATTATATTAAAAAAATATTTGCACTTTTATTATAATCAATACATAGATCAACTATATTTGCCTTACAGAATTTTTCATGTCTCATTTAATTTGATTTCTTTTTTCGAATTTCATTATCTACTTTGCTAGGTATATATTAATTAAGTTAAGTATTGCTCATAAATGAAATTTTTGAAGCTAATAATCTGAAAACTGGAGTATTAGTAAAATACTAAATTTTTAAATTGGAGCATTATTTTTCAAAAAAAAATCTAAACATTAAAAAAAGATTGAAACATGAATTTCCTTCTTTTTAATTTAATGTATATTTAAACCTGAAATTTCCGTTTTTAATAATTTCCCAAAATATAGCCCCCTCGTTTTCTATTGTTCGCACTTACCTACTGTTAGTATAAACTTCTTTCGCTGTGCATCTGGGTCTTGTCGATTTCAGGTAATAGACAAGACTATGTTATAAATACCATACATTTTCCGGAAACTATATTACCCTTCGCAATATATTTTAATACGGACTCAGCGACGTTGTAACGAAGGAGAGAAACCAAAACCGTTGGAAAGGGAAAGAGTTGGTGAAAAGTGGGGTGATACTGTTTGTTCATGTTAAAAGTGGTTGAACTAATAATATGAGACTCATAAACTCAGTTTCACCTTTGGGTTGGTACACACCAATATCCTCACTTAAATATAAAAACGCTGAAGCATAATGGGAATTTTTCTAAAAAATGGAACTACTCCAGGAGATAGCTAGCTGTATTAGGAAATCCTCCATTGCACAATATGGCACAATCGAGCCTACGGATTCTGGAGAGCCTGAACCAACACGCATAGATTTTTTTTTTTAAGTGAGGTAGTTGTTTATTGGAGTTTTAGAAATTTACATAATTGTTTAGGAATGTTCAGGTAATATCATAATAATTTTTTCCCTCTGCCTTCTACATACTCATCCGAAAATTTAAAATTAACAAATTCTAACAATTGTCAATCCTTTCTAATTTTGTGGGAGATGTATTTTTATACCGACAATTAATTTGTAATTACCGACGCGTTCTTCTATTATGCTAGAAATGGATGAATTGTTAAAACAAAAATATTAAAAAGAACACCACTCTTAAGTTGTAAAAATTTATAAATTCAATAACCATCCTATTTTAATAATTATAATAATGAAAAAATCTGAAAAACTGTTTTTGATTTAAGTTCTTTTTAGAAAGAAATAGGGTGGTATGTAATTTTATCAAATTAATCATAGTAATTTGTTTTAAGTTTTCCTACAAACTGTATAGTTGGTGCTAATCTCATAAACTTTTTTGTTGAGGAATTTTTACACAGGTAAATATCGCGTCAAGCATTTATATCATATAAATTGCGTAAGTAAACGACTGAAGCAGCAGATCATTGATTTTAAACCGTATGGCCCCAGAATATGCTATATCCGACTAAGAGGAAGGTTTTTTAATTATGGCAAAGCACCCGGAATTGATGGCCTACAGGCAGAACTCCTTAGACATGGTGGATCAGAAACCCTTAAGAGATTGCATAATCTTGTATTAGAGGCATGGATAGAGGAAGTTATACCAGAAGAATGGAGGACTGGTATAATATGCCCTATACTGAAAAAGGGTGATGATGGCTCTGAATGATTAATATTTAGACAAGTTTTGTTCTATTCAACTCAGAAGGAAAACATTACTAAATAAAAATATTATACTAAGAACAGTCAGTCAGTCAGTAAAAAACAGTCTCTTATTTGTACGTCTGATTGTTATCAATTACCAATTATACTTGAGTATTTTCGATGCTAATCTTGTTGTAACTGATATTTAATGAAACATGAGATATTCGAATGCAATTTATGTTTTTAATACAGTTTTACATTAAGACTTTTTTTCTTTTAATGTTTTTGGCAGCTTGTTTATTAGGCTGGGTATTACATATGCTAATTGTCTTTTTCCATATAAATTATTAAAATAAGGCAATTGTAGTTTTAAGTCGTCATTTCTTCGGGATGAATACACAGTCTGTTCTTGTTTTAATTTTTCGTTAAAATATTGTTCAATTAATAATGATAACTCAGTTTTTTCATGGATAGGTATAATTTTACACATAGCGAAAAGTCGTCGGTAGTCATTTTTAAAAGTAATTTGGTTAATGAACATTTTCTTATTTGTAATTCTTCTATAATAATGCATAATGTATTGGTTTGAAGTCCTGCAGAAAAAAAATCAGTAACTAAACCTAAATAATATTCGATATTTAAATTATAAATAATTTTTAATTATTATAAGGACATTAATGATGGTAAAATATGTCTATACAACTTTATTACGCACAAAATTGTGACGATTTTGGCAACTTTTGGGAATCAAACGATTTTTTATGAGATTCCTGTTCTTTTAATGTTTTTACTAAATACATTTTTTCTTGTCTGTCGATCGATATAATTCAGGAAGCATTGAAAAAATCCTATCGAAACATGATACCAGAAATATGTTTGTAATAAGGATTTTTTCTAGCATTACTGACATTTCGAACAATTTGTCGTAATTTACTTTGTAAATACACAGACTAGTGAATTTTATTCGTCTGAATCATACTCGAAACTAATTTATTTTATAAATTGGGTTTAGATAAGCACCTTGTATCAAATTACAAAATTAGTGTTTTCGGCGAGGAATGAAAGATGGGAGCGAAGGTCGATATGCTCAACCACCGCAAAGGAAGATCTTCGTGTCCGGGCTTCGGTGTAACCTCTTCCACTCGACATCATTGCCATCTTGTTATGTAGCGACCGCTACAATTGAAAGAATTTTTCCAAACGGACCAGTAGTTTTTGAGATTAGCGCGTTCAAGCTAACAAACAAACTCTTTAGGTTTATGTATTAGTAAAGATATTATGTAGAACATCTTTTCTACATAATATCTAAAGATTACTCCCCATGAGCGTTTGCTTCACTGTTCATTATATTCCTAAACAGTAAAAGCTCCTTCTTAGTGAATTTTAATCAAATTGGAAAAATCGCCAACCCTAATGATTTCTCAAGAAAATAAAAAGCATAGAGTTTATAACTGGTACGAGTGGCCGTTTAATCAGATTTGTCTCGTGATTAGAGCAGCCAGCTATCAGAGTTGCAACCTAGGCAACATTGTTGCTGTTACTAACTAGCAATCATTGCGACTAATCGTTTTCTACGTATTTCCCCGCGTTCTCTTTTTACTGCGATGTCATAACAATTATTACTAAGAATTAATATTTAAACAATGTTTTATTCAGAAATCAATTTACAAGTTCATTTTCTACATTTTCCTTAGCTTTCCATAGGTAATTATACATTTATAAAGGATAAGTAAAAACGGGCAGAAAGGATAATAAAGACTTAATGCCTAAAAGATAACAATCAATTGCCATATAAATTATCTCTATTTAAACTACAGATATATTCATGTAAACTAAAAATCGCCGGCTGGTCGAGAATGTTTAGATTTGCGCACCGTATACTATAAAACTACATACAAAATTTTAATGCTTTGTACAACTGCGTTGTTATATTTGACAATTAATTAATATACATACCGTCGTCATATTCGCTTTGAAACCATCTATTAATAAAGTGTATACATACATGTGTGTGTATATCATTTGGTATTGGTGTGCGTTTGTAATTTTTTTTTAAACTTAAAGTATTCATAATGCATATATTTTTTTAATAATAGCATTCACACACCATTCTCTATATAAACTATAATTGTGTCAAATTTCATACTCTTCTGTAAACGCACTTTTTGTAAATTGTTACCGAAAATATAAATATATTTTTCACTTACGCATATTTTTGTTCATATATTATATTATGGTTTCACGTATTAATATAATAGATATTTAATTTAAGATAAATATATACCTACTAACCTACCAACTAGGCCAACGAGACAGACAAATCCATTCCATTTAAAGTCTTTAAAACCTTGTACTCGGGACACATAAATTCCATCCGGAGCGGCATAGTAGAAGGCGACCTGACCCTATGTCGCTCCACCCAAGGATGAAGAGGGCCCCGCTGGGTCTTAGTAGGTATTCTGATATTTAACCAGCGAGTCCCACACTCCTGGTCCTCGGACCGGGGTGCGTAAATGCATTTACCAGCGGAAAAAAGGGACACGAATTTTACAGATTTTAAAACGGCTTAATTTTATCGTTATATTTCATTTATAAGGATGGCTGTAGTTTATTCGAAGCCGGACATAGTAGTTTAAGTTAACAACCATTGTAACTTCCTCTATTCATTATAGCACTTATATGAACTTAACCGTAATAACTGTATAATTATGTAGCCAGTAATTATTTATTAAAATTAATAATTGAATGAAACATTGTTGCTGATTAGCCCACGAACAATGCACACTACTGCAGTTTTCTTTGAATTTTCTTATTGTCATAATGGAAGGTTTCTCATTCATATGTTTTCCTTTTATAGGCGCTACACACGTAACGATAAATCGTTGCGAAAAAACTTCTTTTTTCTTATACCTCCCTTAAAATAAGAGTAATAAAACAAAATAATCAGAATTGTAATCAGTCCAGCGGTTTTCGAGATTTAGCAAGACTAGCGAACAATTATTTTTTTATAATACTAGTGGTGCCCGCGATTTCGTCCGCGTAAAATAAAGTAAAAACAAATTGTTATTCTCCGCGATTATGAGTATATAGCCTATAGCCTTCCTCGACAAATAAGCTATCTAACACTGAAAGAATTTTTCAAATAGGACCAGTATTTCCTGAGATTAGCGCTTTCAAGCAAACAAACAAACAAACTCTCCGGCTTTATGGAATAGATATAGAATATTATAGAAAATATATTAGAATAGATATAGAATATTATAGAAAATTAAAAGGCGGCAAAAAGAACAGCTGACAGAAAGTTGGTACCAATCCCCGCTAGGCATTAACCTAAACATAAGGGAAGACATGAATATTATAGATTTATAACTAGTAAGTACTTTAAAACTTATATACAGACGGATAATGCTTTACTCTTGTCTTATTAGACTTTTTCATGCAGATAAATTGATATTTGTTCAAGTCCGTTTCATTGCATGCAGTTCTAATTCGCAACGGTAAAAAGCGAATGATAAGTCATTTCTGCGCTCGGCCAATTTGCTAATAAAGTATGCCCGGAACCGATAAATTTGTCCGGTTTCATACAACGTAGTGCGCTGTAATTCAAAACAGAATTTCGTATTATTTTTCATATGTTTCGGTAAAAAAATTTTTTAGCACGTTTTGAAACAAATTTAACGTGACTTTGGAATAACGTGCACTTTATTATAAAAAGTTTTTTACTGTTGTCATTGTGAATCGATAATGATATAATTAAATAGCATTAGAGAGACTAGAAAAGAGTTTAAAATTTATTTAAGTAATGAAAATAATTATATTTATTATTTATTTTTTTATAGCATAATTTAAATTTAATTATTAAAATAAAAAATACTAAAAAATGCTGAATTTGTTGCTATTTCGGAATAGTAAAGGATTAGGGGTCCATCCCCAAAATGTAAAGCTATTATTATTTTAATATGCCAAAAATGAAATCCATAGGCAACGTTAAATATAGGATTATGCTACCGGGTTTATTTCATTTGATTGTGGTCGTTATGTGGAAAATTTCTTGTTTAGGAAATATAAAATAGATAAAATATTTTATTACGGTAAAACATAAAAATATAATTAACTACCTTTCCATCTCGGTTTATGGTTTTTCGTCGAGAAATTATCTATAAAATTGCTAATAACATTGTCTATGGGTAATATTGTTTATTAAATAGGCTACCTTCTTTATACAGGACAACCTGTTGCTCGTGGTTTATCGGAGAAAAATCGGTGAAATAAAATGGAATTTAATTATAATTCTACGGTTATTGATAGTGTCGCATATCTTACGTGAAAGTTTCGGTGTAAGCAGTAGGCGTTAGGGGGGCGCGAGGTAGGTCAACCGCCCGGGGCGCCAAATTGTTGGGTGCGCCGAGGGCTAACTGAGGGGCAGCGAAATTATATGATCGTTTTTGTTAAGGTAGGCGACGGAAGGAAGGAAGACGGACTTTTTTTTTTTTTTTAGCTAAGTTTAACGTTATTGTGAAGCAAGCAAGGGTTGTCCCATGGTAAAATAGTTCTCCATTGTACTCGTTCTTTTTTGGAACGAATATTCAATGTATTCACTTAAATCCGAGAACATTATTTAACAAATATTTCTTACAAAGCAGTAACAATATATAAATTGTAATTTTTAGATATCAGGGCAATAGGCAATAGCTAAGAAATGTCGTGAAAAACAAATAACTAGCATATCGTTCCTTTAACTACGCATTTATTTTTTCTTGAATCTGTGCCTTAGAATCAGTAGAATTCTTACAAAATGCTGAATCAAAGACCTTTCAAGGGTTTTTAGTAATTATTTTCATCATTTTGAATTTAATACTTTTTATAAAACTTAAATGATTTACAATGAATTCATATAAATTTTAATTATCATCTAATGGTATTTTCTTTTCAAACTTGACCGTTAAAGTTTTCAATGAGCTTGTGCTTAAGCTGCCTATTTCGATAATATCGAATTTTTACTATTAAAATGGGTCATCCTCGGTAGTGGACATCCAGTTAGCCTGAACAAAGCACAGCAATTCAGTAGGGCTGGAAATTCTCAAACTGTGCTTGCCCTGCTCAGAATAAATAGTGAACACTAATTTTTTTTTTTTTAGGTTTTTTTTTACCTCTTTCCATGAAAGAGATGAAAAAGTGCCAAGTTTTTCAAAGATGCTTGAAGTATTTTAGACACCATCACTGGTTAAAATCCATGGCTTCATTTATGTATTTTGAAACCTAAACTGTCACTTCAGAAATCTGTGGAGACATTCTCTCCAGGTTTTCCCCAGGGCCTCCCAATGGGACATGCCTGGAACACCTCCTGAGGGAGGAGGCCAGAAAGAATCCAAACATTCTAATTAATTTCTCATGCTGAAAACCATATTTCTACATGTTATTTAATTTGCAAACAATAACAGAGATCAGCTTTTGTTTTTATGAATAGGACAGAATATAAGACATTGATTAATATCACATGAATGTTTTGTTCCTTTTAGATTTACTTACTGTGGAAACATTTTTATAATTGTATTTTAAATGTATTAAACCATTCATGGCAGTGCATTACTGCAGTCTGAAAAATTGAAACAAAACCCTGGTTGAAATATGTTTGCTTGTAATATTTAAGTTATGACAACTTCTAACGAGTATTTACATCTTGGAAGAGAAGCTATGTTAATGAAAAAAAAAATCATGTTTCAAATAATTTGTTGAAATAATGAAAATATTTTAAATTTCTTAAGAGTAGGTTATAAACCTACTTCATATTTTAATAATTTGTGGAAATATTATCCAAGCAACTGCTACATTTACAATCTCCTGCAAAAGTTTCAAATTGATATCTATACATTTATTTTTATTTCCATATTCACCTGTGGCATCACACTGTCTACTTTGAACAGTTGGACTGAGCAACCTTTGCTTATATTGGAGTAATATTTGACCAGTCACAACTGCACGTTTACTCTAGTAATGAATAATAATGAATACTTTGAAGTGGGCACACTTCTGGGAGATGTTTGTCCTCTGAGGCCGGTGTTGGCAAACGCTATACTATGTAATAATACAGATATTAAAAGTATCTGAAAAAGAATATATTTCTGTAGCTATTTTAAATGTATGCGAGCCAGTTCATAAGCAAATCGCTTTATTACTACAAACATCCAGTTAAATGTCGAAAGTTTTTGTGCGCGCCGCTAGGTCCATGTCCCATCCCGTGTACATAGCTTTTAATTTGTACAACATTTCTTAACAAAAAATCTTCTAAACGCAATTCTTAGCAATTTGTTGACCCTATTTTAAAAGTAAATTATAAGGAGTGCTCACTTTGACATTCCTTTTAGATTCAATCGTATGTATTTAATCTAATTGGAGTAATTCTTTTTAAGATAATCTTTGTTCGTATTCATTTTCAAGAAGATACTATGACGAGTTATAATGTATCTGGAATTACATAACACCCTTATTGTTACACTAAAGTACATATTTATTCGTAATTTCAATGAAATTTTATGAACATTAGATAATAAAAAAATTGTGTGACCGCATTGAATTTATATACAAATATAGATCAGAATTTAATTTACAATTTTACATGGAATGGCGTGCAATATTTTTGTTTACAATAAAGATATTGTTGTTGGTATTTTCATTTCCCGCCTACGTATTTATATTGGTAGGCTACTGGTGGTCGGGCCTTGAGCTCGTCTCTTTTAAAGGCTCTTGATGAATGGAACCTCTCTGTTAAGGTCGCTGTGCAGCTTTCGCCTGTTACTGAGACGCCTCTATCTTTAATCTGTTTGTGTGTTTCATCTCAAGTACTGGCCACTACTCTCAGGTTTACCGTACTGAACTATTTTTAAACATTTGACTTACAATTTAAATAAAATTATTATTTATGGGAAAAAATAAAATATTTGTATCTTACATATGACGACCAGTTGTTGCCATGTGTCATACGATGCCACAAATACCAAAGTTAAACAACCAATTTAAATTAAGTTTTCTAGTTCAATGTGGCTTATTGAAGTCAACTTTGTATGGAAGCAATTTCTAATATCGCTACAGCTCTTGTAAATGTTTGACCAATAACGTGTAAAGACTTGTACACGCTGTTTTCTAATACACCTATATTTTATTACGCCTAAGATTTTACGAATTACAGAACATGTGCTTTGTTGAATTAAAGATTAAGAAGAAAATAGCACTGTAAGATTATTCTTCTCACATTGAAATATATCATTATTATCTATATCTCTCCTTATTATAAAACGCCCCCACGTAAAATTCATTTTAATTATAATAAGATTCGAGCACGCTGCCATAAAACAGACAGAATTTTTGATGGATTTCTTTATAAGTCAAATATGTGAGTTTAAATAAAACAGAGTCCATAATTAGGGCTTGGTTATAAATTTACGCGATGTCTGCTTTAATACACTTTAATATCTTATAAAGTTATTCCTGATACAGAAATTTAGGGGAGTAAATCGCTGAAGTTACTCAAATATGAAAGCCTTTTTTAGTACGGCGTCTTTATGAACCATAGACTGATTTTTTAATCTTCCCTTTTATTTCTTTACTTTTAAATATAATTCATTTTCATTAAAAATTATGTAGGTACATTTAATTTCTTATGATATCAATATTAGATCTATTGTCATCATTCATCATCATCAGCTCGTATCAGTCCACTGCTGGACGAAGGCCTCTTCATGCGCACGCCATAGACTCTTGATGTTAGACAATTGAATCCATTTACTATCTGTTGCCCTTACGATATCATCGCACCAACGAGCTAGTGGTCTGCCGATGTTTCTCCATCCTGTGCGTGATTGCTATTCCAGTATTGCTCATTCCCAACGTCCGTCAGCACTTTGACATAATTTGTGTCATGCCCAACGCCAATTAAGGATACGTGCGCCTGTGCCGCCAGTTCTTCTGCGGATCTTGGTATTGGGAACCCTATTTAACAGTAATTTATCTAGTATCGCCCTTTCTATAGCGCGTTAAGCCCCTTAGAGTTAATA